>JBBBDQ010028481.1:0-90000 GCA_037127315.1 Ascarosepion bandense
TATATATATATATATATATGTTCTCTTAATGTCAAGCCAAATGTATAATAACGCATGTTTACAAGAGTGTTTACGCTTTTTGTTTTAGTAATTTTCAAGAAATTTCTATCTTTTGTATTTAAAAAAATGTGTCGGGCTTGCAATGCTTTTCCAATAATATATCACTTGTAAATTTTGTAAAAAATATTTTCCCATAAAAATGTATTCCTGCTAATTTTTTTTTTTGCAATATATTTTGATACGTTCCTGTTTTGACCAAAATGCGGGGTTCACTATTTGCGCATAGCTTGGACCCTAAAATCAGTTGCTACCAGAGGTATATGTCGAACTGAAAACGACAGCAATTAAAAGATTGTTCCACGTCACTCAAAATGCCCCAATCAGAGGCCATGCTGCCAGATGATGCTTTTACCATTTTGAAATCGCGGTCAAGAAAGAAATTTGTGTATAAAGCAAAATAACTCGTGCTCATTAATATTCAGAAATTCAATAACTGGTGTGATATCCAGTTTTTCATTAACGTTTTGCGATTACGATATTCAATAAGAAGACTGTAATTGTCTGGGAAGAATTAATTTTTCGATTTCTTTCTCTAAAAGAGCCCATTTTTATTAAAATGCTTGAAATAAATGAAATATTTTTCATAGTAGAGAATTTTGCTGTTAACTATGTTCCACATTTAACCTTTCAAAAATGTTTTAGTTTTCAATGAGCACAAACCCTAAATAATTATCTTTTATATATAATTTTCACATAGGGTGTGATTCTGAAAATAATTACTAATTTATCGACAAAGATCGTGTTTTCTTTGGTTATTTTAATAACGCCGTTCTTTTTTACACGCGGCTGTCTTTATAAACCATTTTTGTAACCTTGTAGCGATTTATGTGCATATCTAACTCGCTGTTGTGTTCATTATAATATATTCATTATTTAATTTCTATAGATTCTGAAATTTCTGAAAGATTCACCTTGACCTATTAAAATTCATTAATCAAGCAATAAATAAAATTCAAAACGTAATTTTTCCCTAGAATTTTGTACAGGCCGACAATTTGAAGAGTTAAACAAATGAAATAATTTATTAATTCATAGACCTATACAGAATTGAATAATCAATATTATTTGAGTTCATAGCTCAAATTGAATTCTAGAATTATTCTTCCTGACTTTGCATTATAATTTAATAAATATATATATATATATATATATATATATATATATATATATATATGATAATATTTAAGATATATTCTTTTTTCAATTCAACGATATTGAGTGCTCATATGTAGCTTTCAGTCTTGTAAATAAACTCCAACCAGTCATTTAACCCAGACGTTTTTCATTTTAGTACGCACAAATAAGCTGATATCTGGCCATTCATTGGTACTGTCTTCTTTTTGAAATATTGATTGCTACAAAATTATAGTCTTTTATATTTTAATTAAGGTCTAATATATTTCAACAAAAATTACTCTGATATTCATCGAGAAATATCAACATGGCATTATAAATTTTATTTCACTGTAATGGTGACGTTAGAAAGTTTCATACAAAAGAAATTCATCATTCATTAACAGAACACGTAATGGTACAGCCGGTTGAATATATTTATGTTTCCGTAAAAGATTTGTTTTCTGAATTCAGACAACTCGAGATCACTAATTTATCACTCTTTCTAATATTGATGGGAATCTTATTACTAAACTTTAGATTTAGGTTAATTTGGAAAATTACCCCTAATTATCCATCGACTTAAGTGTGTCAACTTTTCTGTCGTTACTCCTACTGAAAGTGTTCCTCTGAGATTAGCCTTTTCTTAATTAAGAAATATTCAGCATTCATTGACCTTACAGAAAATAATGATGTCGGTTGAAATGGATAGAATCTTCTACAGCAATATTTGGCCGGAAATATAGGTTCATAAGCTCATTAACTTAATGTTTATCCAGTATAGAAAGAAGCTTTATTCTTATTTATTTTTTAAGTAGAGTAGCATGTCAGTATTTTGATTTTACTATTACTTTGTCTTCAAGAAACATTTACTAAACATGTGTTGCTGTATAGCCTTAGTTCTTTTTTGTGAATATGTAGCAGAGGAGGATGATCCTCGCTAAGACATCATGCAAGTTCCATTGTTTACAAATCATTATATCTATTTTCTCAATTTCAGTGCTATGCACATATCGATAGGTTTATATGAGTTCCTACTATGATCAAAATAACGAACTACACACAAAACATTTTAAAATTTTTCTCTTATATATCCCTATTCAATGCCAGTCATTTGATTTTGAGTATCTCAACCCAAATGTACAGATATCATTATATATGACAAAATGGGAAAATGAGATTTACAGTGACCCAATTCGTCCCTTACTAATTCATCGATAAATTCCTAATAGACGGAACGCATAACAAAACTTTCTCCACTTAATCGTGTATCATTCTTTCAAAGCTCCAAAAATGAATTACATATATAGTCATCCGCAGACAGTTCTGTTTCACAGCAACACAGCTCATCAGTATGGTTAGACTCCGATTGCTTTTAACCCAGGATTGGAACCCGAAGGCATTGACATCAGTCGGTGATTCTACCTCTGAGCTATGGGCGCTCGGTAGATGAAAGCAGACTTTTAGCGCGTATATTATCATTATACATGCTCAATAGCCAGAGTGCTCTAATTCATTATTGAATGAGCGAAGCGTACATTCCAGAGTAGGTACTGTTTTTCAAAGTCTCCCATACTTTCTGAGTGCTCAATCAGGGTGTGTGAGCATAAATAGTAATCCGCAGACAGATCTGTTTCGCTGTACCACAGCTCATCAGTATGATTACACTCCGATTGCTTTTAACCCAGGATTGAAACCCGACCGAATTGGGGTCAGTCGGCGATTCTACCTCTGGGATATATATATATATATATATATATATATATACACTTAGTTTTTGGTTATAATAAATTAAAAAGTACACATTTGTATTAAAATAGTGAAAAACTGCTAAGCTTTGAACGGTGGGAAAATATGTGGACTGTGCCTGCAAAAGATAGCTATTATGTTTTTCCCAAACAAAAATGAATTCCTAAATGAAAGAAGAGAAATTATAACTAAGCGTATCCATAATATCAAATAACAATTAGAGCCATAAAACCATGTATGCAAACGTCATATTTTATTCAACTTCAGAAAAGTGTGCATTCAAGATATCTACGTCACATGCGCCTTCTTAAGAAAACTGTAATATCAGTTATTGCAAATCACTTGAAGACATCACATGATAGAAACATAGGTCGCGTAGTAACTAATTTTAAATGAAGAAATATATATATATATATATATATATATATATATATATATAAGTAAAAAAAACTGAGGAGTCATGAATATTAATTTAAAGTGTAGATTTATTGTTATTTTAATAATAGTTACGTTTTGTACAGTACATTAAGTATCCATGATTATAATCATGTCGCTACAAACGTGTCTCTTGTCCAACGTTGGCTCTCTTCAGTGAAATAAATTTCAGTGAATAAATTACATATTTATATGTAGCGATTAAAGTTTTCTCACATCATGTAAAATATAATGCTAACCTATATCTAAACACACTCCCTATCTATGATTAAGCATATACCACATTAATTTGAGCAAAGTATAAACAACAATTCCCTAACTAAAGACATTTTCTTTAAACATAGTGATTGCTAAAATACAGCCCTAAATAATTTGAGCAAAGTATAAACGACAATTCCCTAACTAAAGACATTTTCTTTAAACATAGTGATTGCTAAAATACAGCCCTAAATAATTTGAGCAAAGTATAAACAACAATTCCCTAACTAAAGACATTTTCTTTAAACATAGTGATTGCTAAAATACAGCCCTAAATCAGGTGCTATGAATGCAATGTTATTTGCTAAAGATCATCACCGAGAACATATAGCAGGCCCTCGATAATAAAGGCCAAGCTCCAGCTGTTGCCCTACAAAGCATTCGTTAGGGTCTCCGCACGCAACAGAGCTATAGTGTCACTGGACGTTTGTTTAGTTAGATACAATTCTTCCCATTAACCCGCATAATGAAAGTCTTTTTAAATGAGCCGCCTACATCCTATCACACGAACGCGGATGTCCCCCACGTTCCATCCAAGGTCCGACGCTCGTTCTGATTTTTCTCATTTATCTCCCTGATGTGATCAAATCCAAGGTAGATATTTACACTTTAGACACCATCATTTATTCCAGCTTTAATAAGAAATCTGAGAAGGTCAACAAAGATAACCTCGCTGCTGATCTTAAGAAGGACCTCTAATATGTGGAGGAGTGGTTTAAGAGATGGCTGGTAAAATTTATACTTCTAAAACCACCATAAACTGTCGCACCTGACCCCTACCAACATGGCTAAATCTAGTCTTCCGGAAAGCAATACACTGCGTCTCATCGCTTTACTTCCTCAGCCGACCAATTTTAGAAGGACTACTTTGAATTAGTCCATTGCATTCACTTACGCACAAATCTGTTGCATTCACTTACGCACAAATAGCCTTGGGAAAGGTATTAATCCGTCTCTTCCCCCCAGTTATGGGTTAAATAGCAGGACAGATTGGGTTCTATAGCCTTGGCTGGCAACCAGTCTACCGCAGAAAGCAATGGCAACTTACTGCGGGATAATCTTCTGCCCAGCCAGTCATGTCTCTTTCGAGACATGATCGCTCAAGCGTGTTTCACGTATGGCACTTAACTGACTGACATTGAATTAGTAGGTATATCTACTGCTAGTAGGGTTGTTTGAATATGTATGTCCAGGAATCTTTTCTCGCCTGAGTTCATCTTACACTTATACAAATCAACCATCCGCCCGTGCATTGAATACTGCTGACATATCTGTTCAGGTGCCCCTGCTATTAATCTCGAGGTTATTGACAGGATTCTACAAATAATCTGCAATTTATTCGATCCTGCTCTGACAACTCTGACTCCAGACATTTTCTCAAAGGGCGAGATGAGGCTCCCCTATGTCTCTTCTACAAATATTTTCATGGCTTCTACTCAGACGAGCTTAGCTGACTGGTGCCTCTCTACAAGAATTTACTCAAGAAACCAGACTGGAAAATTGGCAAAACAACAGTCAAAGCAACCAAATGCAGTCACCACTTCTACTTTACCATTTATTTTCTCACACGTCCCATCTGTAGAACTTCTTTCCCTATAATTGCTTCTGTGATTGCTACAATCTCCAAGTCTTGAAAGCTCCCTAAATTGCCATATCTTATCACCTTGACTCTCATACTTACGGTATCCTTTTTTCAACACATGAATCTTGTTCTCGGCTTTTCAAAAGATTCTCACTCATTTCTCTTCACACCAGTATTCCCATCCTTTTCTTAACCATTTTCTAACATCCATTGTACAAGTTCTTCATTGTCTTCGCTCTTTTCTTATGAAAACATTTACTCTCCTTACTTATGTAGCCTCTTGTACACCAGGGGCATTACACACTTTGCTTGTGGATAAATGATTAAATGTAAAAAAAAGGGCAGATGTAAAAAACAACATTTACAGTTAAATGCAGCAAGAATTTTCCATACTTTAAATATATCCAAGATTATCTCAATGTATTTTTTATTTGCACTTATCTATAATAGTTTCCCTCCTTTATAGTATACCTTAAAATCTAAATTATTCTACAGGTAATTTCTGACCAGTGTCATCTTGTATCAAGTATTATGTTTCTAAAACTTCACTTATTTTCTTTCTCATTATTTTCTTTGGTATTTTATCAAAAAAATCATTTGTGAGATTTTTTTCTTAATTCTTATATTTTATATTATAGTTTTATTTATTTTCACCAACTCTTAGCTTTTAATATTGTATGCTACTGCTTTATTCTTTCCCATTTTAAATTTTGAACATGTCTAGTCTCACATAGCAATTCGTTGATGAAATTTTATTTGATTTCACACTCAATTATTTAAAATGTAATAAACTCCTACCCTATTCATTCAACTCATTTGATGGCCTTCTTTACATTATTTTATTTATTAAGTCTCCTGTTATACATACATATATACATACATACATACATATATAATAAAGTAAATTAACCACATTTCACTGTTTAATGATGGTGTATTAAAAACCGAAACTTTAACATTATTAATTTTCAGTAAGCTATATGTATGTATATATATATATATATATATATATATATATATATATATATAAAGAATAAAGTCAAAGCTAGCCTAGATTTCTTTCGTGTTGCTAGGTCGTAAGTGAGCCTTTATGCCTTATCTTGTGATTCAAGTTTTAAAGCTTTAAATATATATTTTTAAAATTCCAGATATGAATTTCTCCCAGGTTCTCTAAAACAATTAATTCGTCTAATGGTGGTTTTAAAACTAGAATAGTGAGTTCAATTCTTACTAGGTACACAATACATTCAATCTTGTGCCACAAGGTGTGGGTGGGTTGTCAACTGAATAGCCAGTATGTGACCGGTAGGCCGAATGTATACAAAGATAAATAGAATCTAACAGCCGGGTAGGAAAAAAAAGAGAGTAACAAAGAATCTAACAGCCGGGGTGGAAAAAAGAGAGAAACAAAGAATCTAACAGCCGGGGTGGAAAAAAAGAGAGAAACAAAGAATCTAACAGCCGGGGTGGAAAAAAAGAGAGAAACAAAGAATCTAACAGCCGGGGTGGAAAAAAGAGAGAAACAAAGAATCTAACGGCCGGGGTGGAAAAAAAGAGAGAAACAAAGAATCCAACAATCAAAGAAATTTCTGCCAATTTTAAAAGAAAACCAAACGTTCAATTAAGCATGAAAAGTTCAAAATTAAGCAAAAAATTACATTTATTTTTAAGAATATTTCAAAGAAAGTTGCACCTATCCCAACACATGGTTTCTGCCAGTAACGTAAAAAATACAATTCTTTTTAACTTTTTGGCCAAACCAAGTGATGAGAAGGCGGGGATGGATTGTCAACTGAATAGCCAGTATGTGACCCGTAGGTCGAAGGGATATACATATAAATAGAATCTAATAGACGGGGAGGAAAAAAAAAGAAAGAAACAAAGAATCGAACAATCAAATATATTTCTGCCAACAAAAAGAAAACCAAACGTGCAATTAAGTATGAAAGTATACGACATGCTAAGGACCATTACGTTGTACATGTTCCAGGCCCTTGAGGAGTCCGGCGAGGCTCGTACTGTTCGTCTGGACATCTCCAAGGCTTTTGACATAGTTTAGCACGCTGGCCTTCTATGCGAGCTACGGGGTTACGGTATTACCGGATACTTGCTTGATCTGATCCAATCTTTTCGAAATAACCGCATAATGAAGGACTTCTTGAATGGGCATGCCACCTCATTCTACTGTACAAACGCTGGTGTCGCTCATGGCTCTATCCTAGACCCGACGCTCTTCCTTATTTTCAGACGAGGTCAAGTGCCAAGTAGTTCATCTACAGAGATTACACCACAATTTACTCTCGTATCAGTAAGAATCCTGGAGTAGCGGACAAACATAATCTCGCTGCTGATCTTGAGAGGGATCTACATTCTGTGGAGAATTGGGGTAAGAAGTGGCTTGTAAATTTCAATGCGTCTAAGACCAAGCTGCTGTCTGTCAATCATCATAGGCAATCTCTCCGGCCTCCCATAAGTATGGATCAAGTGAGTCTCCCTGAGAGGAATACATTGCGCCTCCTCGGCCTTAACCTCTATTCCGATTTCAAGTGGAACGACTACATTGAGTCAATAGATAAATCCACTGCTAGGAATGTTGGGTCACTGTGTCGGCCAGCATGTTTTTTCAGCCTGATTCCATCCCGCATATACAAAAAAAACCATTTGTCCGTGAATGGAGTGCTACTGCCATATATGGTCAAGTGCCCCTGCTGTTCATCTCAGTGTTCTTGACAGGCTCCAAAGGAGATTCAGTAATGTGATGGGTACAGTCTTGGCGGCTCGACTCCAGCCACTTTCCCACTGATGTGGCTTCCCTTTGTTCTATAAATACTTTCATGGCTTCTGCTTCAACGAAATTTAGTAACTGGTGCCTCTGCAACAGGTGTTTACTCGTGCAACCAGACTGGCAACTGGGTCTTACCCATTCACAGTCACATCAACCAAATGCAGATGACAATTCTAATCCTGCGCCTTGCTCGGTGTGATACGATTAAAAAATAAAAAATCTCAGTCACGCTTCGGAAATAATTTAAAGTAGTCCCAACCTCGAACTTATGTTAGTGATGAGGTCAGATATCGTTTCTAACCGTCTCGAATTACGTCTTTAACGTAGGACAATATTTTGTACTTTTAAGTTTATTTTTATTTAATTTATTCTTCGTGCAGACGACAATTCTAATCCCGCACCTTTTCTCGCACTTTTTGCCTGTAGAACTCGCTTCCATATTCTTGCTTTCCTGACAGCTACAATCTCCAGGAATTTAAATGCAATGTCAATACTCATGTCTTAACCACTTGATTCTAGTTATTTCTTCACCACTCTCTATATCATTTCCTTTCTCTGCACCTTTGCATCTGTCATCACACCTGTATTCCTATCCTTTTCTTGCTCCTTTCTAACTGGTTCGTCATTCTTTTCACTCTACTCCTATCTAATAGTTTTACTCTTATGTAGCCCCCTGCACATCAGTGGCGTTACCGCCTTGCTCGGTGTGATACGATTAAAAAATAAAAAATCTGTCACGCTTCGGAAATAATTTAATGTAGTCCCAATCTCGAACTTATGTTAGTGATGGGGTCAGATATCGTTTGTCACCGTCTCGAATTACGTTTTTAACGTAGGACAATATTTTGTACTTTTAAGTTTATTTTTATTTAATTTATTCTTCGTGTTTATATTTAATTTTCACCTTTTTATTTTCAGTTTTCTCAGCGCCACATTACTTTTTTTATTTTTTCTGGTCTTAACCGGACAAATATTTCTTTATTTTTATTTTTGTGATTACACTTCACCTGCTTTTATCATTTTTTTTAATAACTTATAGATTTATTTTTTTTAAAAAAAAATCCTTTTCGTTTTATTGACGCTTTAAATTAGTAAATCTTCATGGTAACCCTTTAATCTTGTCAGTTTTCCTCTTTTATGTCTACCGACTTTTTTTTCTTAACGTTTTTATTCTATTTTTATTTTCTAAAGTCTATAGTTTTTATTTTAAACTCTTCGTCATTTAAGTTTAATTTCAGTCTTATTTTATCAGTTCACCAAAAATAAATTTTGGAAAAAAACCTTTTTGCCAATTCTTAATTTATTATATTTTGGCAAAATTTAATTATTCTTTTCGACGTTGGGCGAATTTATTTTTTATTGTTTTATCTGGTTTGGATTATTTCATTGTACATCAATTTATCCTTTTATTTACTGTAATGTATATACTTGTATTTTATATTGTCTATTTTTCTCAGTTTAATTTTTGTGTAATTTAACTCATTACTTCTTGAAAAAAAAATTGTTTTGCACATATTTCTGTTTGCATTTCTCTTCTCATTTCTCTTCCCTAATCCACGCAAAATGTTTCATGACTACTTTCAGGATCTGTTCAGCAGGGAGCACGCTCTAATTACTACTCAGTTCGACGCCTATTTAGCCGACTTCCTCAGCCTCGAGGATGAAGCCCATCTGTGCAATCTTCCCAGTGTCCGAAATCTGAGAAGTACCAAAGCAGATTGGCCTGGATTTAGTTGATCTACATTATAAAATGTACATGAGGCAGTCACCGGTTCTTGTTCCATTTCTGGAATAGATTTTCCACAAATGATGAAGCAA
Source organism: Ascarosepion bandense (assembly GCA_037127315.1). Lineage (NCBI taxonomy): Eukaryota > Metazoa > Mollusca > Cephalopoda > Sepiida > Sepiidae > Ascarosepion > Ascarosepion bandense. The sequence continues at coordinate 9,801 of JBBBDQ010028481.1, forward strand.
GTATCTATATATCAAGTCTTCACCAACGGTGTAAACAAGTTAGTAAGCAAGAAGAAAAATAGTATCGATTTATTTTCGACGATTATCGATTTTAGACCAAGATAAATATTTTATCCAAAATCTTAGCCAACCGTTTGCAGTTTGTTCTTTCTATTCTGATTGGTTCCAAACATACTTGTGCTGCAAACGGAAGAATTATTCAGGGTATCCTTAAGATGTTAGTTTTGATCATCGAGTATGTCGACAGTGAATCGGTACTGATCAATTTAGATTAGTCCAAGATATTTGTTAGGGTGACAATCTATTTCTGGAGACTATCATTTTAGTCGCTTGTATCGAGCTGTACTTTCGCAACTAGATCTGACTTTATGCTCTGATGGACTTGAATAGAGTTCGATCGGTATCTATTTTTTTTTTTTTTTTGCTTTGTTCTATACTTCAAGGATGTTCGCTTTCGCATTTAATTTACTTACTTAGGTTGAAGCATTTCATTCGCAAGTTAAAGACCCTACTGCCTTAGCAGAAAATGCTGGATTGATATGAAACATCACTTAGGTGCGAGAGATGGTCTCTCGGGCGTTGTGATATGTTAGTTAAGGATCTGTTGAAGATTATATAAACGATGAGCTCTGTCTTACAAAGCGAGAGGATTACACAATATGAACTTGGGTGTCCAAGTTTAAAATGTCCCTCTAACTATGAGGCACATCTACTTACATGGTGATTTCCATGGTTCTCCAATTGCTTTAGGTTTGTTTTGCGGACTTTGAAATGTCCCAAAACTGCGTTCGATGTGCTGGGTAGGAAAATATCATTGCATCGTTCTAGTCTTCTTGAGGTACTTTGTTGAATATATTCTGATTCACATGCTGCACGGAAAGTATTCGACCTAGAGGAGTGTAGAAATGTGGTGCCACCGTTAACGAAGGCTCAACACTGTATTCTGTTTCTTGCTGTGCGTTATGAAAGTAGTGGTATGAAAGTAGGAGTAATTCTATAAGATGTAGAAGTTCAATTTCTGACTGATATTATACTTTAGCATCAGCTTGTTTTAAATATTACAACGGAAATGCAGCAATGACATCCATCAGAATTCTACATTAATAAATAGGTTTTGTAGGGACATTTTGATGACGGTTAAGCAATAGAATACTGTTCTAATTTGGATTAAACATTGGTAACCCTAGGATAGTTTAGGGTTGTTTTGCCTTAGAAGTTTACTTAGATATCAATTAATTGGCTTCATATTTTCGTACATTTCTCCATCTCTAAATTTTATGTGTTCAGAAACTTCAGTTATCTTGTGTATACAGGTCACCTTTCTTATTTTGTGTGTGATGTTACTGTTTATTGTGTGTGAATGTTTTGTCTGAGTGAATAGCTGGAGAAACGGGTAGTTTATATTATAAAACTCCGTATTTGATTAGTCCAGCTAACTGTTGTTTCGGCCACAGATTAGGATTTAGCTGGCTTTTATTACTAACACTATTATATTCATTAACTTGTAAATATTTGATTTAATATTATAAATACTCTTCAGTGTTTATAATATGTGGTTTTATTTTCCTTTATCCACGTAAAAGAATTGTGCATATGGAGACTAGTTAATACTTCATGGTGATTCTGAGATATCACGGTGTATGTAGTAAGAATGATATATAATGAATTTTGTAGTTTTCTTAGATCAGCGGCTGTGACTAGCCAAGTTTAAGCATAAAAAAACCGTCCATCCTTTCCCCTTCAATATTTTTTGATGTTTTTACAAAATGAATATCACTAGTCATTGACATTGTTTGAGATTGTAATGCCCATGCTCTTGCAGTTTTTACCCTATGCAATTTATCATTCTCTCTAGAGGGCATTAGGTTTATTGCCCGGCGCCTAAGGCATCCCCAAATGTGGAAGTTATAAAGGGGCGTAGAAATTTTTTGACGTTCTGTCAATAGACATATATTAAACACTGACCGTGCGTCACATCCCGTTGCAACATGGGTGCAATGGTTGATAATAACTGTATTGATATTGGTTGATATTGGTGTGCAACACTTTCTGGCGTTTTTTCTCCAGCTGAATATCTCTTCCCCAGGATGACGGAGTATTGCTCTGCGTCTGAGACGTCCCCAAATTAAAAAAGTGTCGTATTTAGAATTCTTGCGCGGTACGTCCGATAGAACTAATTCAATCATCGATTTTATTCATATATATTTGCGACGTGGATGAACATGTAGAAATCACTAATCTTCATATAAAAGAATAAAATACTCGAAAAATAGTAGTAAATAATTTTAGCTAATTATAGCTTACCACATTAAAGTAACTACTATTTTTTCTGCTTCAGCTATTAACATGGACTAGGCATTTAAGCGTAAAATTCTGAATCTATATATTAAGATTCCCGGGGCAAAGAAAATATAAAAGTATTGATACCGAAAATTTTAAAACTTTCTCAAACATACTGAGAGTGATGTGTTCGACATTCTTATAAATTATCTCGTCTGATGTATAAAAATGTTCAGTGAATGTGAATCCTTTGAAGATCACTCAGTCTATCATTTGACGTTAGACCTACTAACTCTACTGTCAGCGTGGTTTCATCTAATTTGTTATTAAAATCTGTATGAAAATGTAAAGTGATACTTTCGGTAGGTACAGAAAATTACAAAGAACTAATATATCGTTAATGGATAATTTATGTGCTGATGTGATTCTCAGACAGGAATACCAGCGCCTGCACAGAGAATATAAAAGTTATATATACGACATCTAAAATCTGTTGACTAGCTATCATGAAAATTTCACCTCCATTTCTATTTCAAAATCTGTCACCTGACTGTAGACCTTTATCTCTGAAATACAAATATATTTTTACATAGAAGCATATATAAGGAGGGAATTAAAAGCATGTTCGATTCAGATATCTTGAGTCCAGTACGTCTCCGTGGAGAACTGAAGTAATGGTAACGAAAGAAGAGAAATGACAAAAAGTTTACTCATATTATTCCCAAACGATAATAGTTTTACTTTAAAAAATACATATCCTCTAACTAAGATTACAAAGATGATTCCGGAAATAGAAACATAGTCTGTATTCTAAAATAGGTATAAAGTGTGTATCACTAAATTTCCATTCGTGAAGCACATAAAACATTACATGGATTTAGAAGCCCGTAGTAAATAGTATAATTTCAAAATGATCGCATTTGGAATCTCAAATTGATTGGTTAAGTGCAGCATTCGCGCAAATCCTCAACAAATGATATCTCTGCGAAAACTGCCTTTGCTAGACAATATGAATTTATTGCTCACAATGGCGCATGTGCAATAAATTTGTACTTAACTTCCTGAATTTAAGGGATATAGATTTCTTCTGTCAAGAAATGGTGATCTATATGTAATAATAAATGTTTTCTATATACTTGGTATATAAATTCATTATTTTACCGCAATTATATCCCAAATGAAGAAGGACGAAGTGTTAAATTGCAACATTCAATACATTATTTTAAAACAGTGGTCACTATAAAAATAGAGCAACGAATATTTATTATTAATTATTACGTTAGAACATTAACGTAATATTTAATAATACACACACACACACACACACACATATATATATATATATATATGTATATATGTATGTGTGTGCGTGCGTGCGCGCGCGTTTCCTTAGAAATTCTTATGCAGCAAAATTCATTTTTGCATACGATTTCAAGGTTCCTTTGAAAATAAAGAAAATAAAACAGTGTCTTATAGAAAAAATATTGATTATTTTTGTTTAATAAAATGTTTTAACTAAATAAGAAACCAGAAAATTTGATTAAGTTTTGTTCGTTGCATTTCTTTCAGTACATCTTCAAAGTCAATGTGTTCTGCCGGTGTTAATATTATTTCATGTCTTTAAAAAAAAGGACTTGATTTCCCGATAAAATTTAACGTTGCTAACGGTGTACGTTATCTTTTGTGTTTTGACATATTTTACAAAAATAAATACCGAAGATTGTTGTTTAACAATATACATGTGTTAAGAATTTTATCAAGTGCGCCAAAGTCAAAATTACATATTCTTTAATATTGTTAAATAAAGTTCGATGTTTTCATGTTAAAAATATTTGACAAAATTTTATATCTCATTTCATTCATCTTACAGATTCATTCATATAAATTACATGAATTAGCTTGTCAAATTTTTCTGATCATGAATACAATTTAATGTATTTTCTTAGTTAACTAGTTAAAACTAGCACATTTATAATAAATCATACAATAATTCATGGAAATTTTCTTTCACATAAGCGTTTATTTTTATTTCTTAATGAAGAATATTATCATCTAACTAAATAACATTATCGGTCATACATTCAACTATGATATCGATACAATTTCAGACGTCATTTTATGTTATGTGGCTTTTCACTTCAAGTTCTATTCGATGATAACTCACGGTAAATTTCTGTCCTTTTTGGCTCTTAGCAATGTTTACCATGTTACTATACTTCGCTCTTTCAGAACTTATAACTTTATACCGGTCCCTTACCTATTTATGCACAGTTTCCTCTGGCCATCTTGTCATCACTGTTCTATTAGTGTTAAAATATTCCTGACGTTTTATCCACTTATGTATCCCAGAAATTACATGCCCTTTCCTTTTTCTACGTACAAATAACCATATTGTTTTTATTTTCATTGATCACATATTCCGTGCAGTTTACTATAAAATAACAAAAATGCTGCCTCAAATGAACTCTTCATCCTTGAGGCAATTGTATTCTATTCCATTACATGCGTGTAATTCTTTTGAAATATAATTTCCAAGTCTGTCTAAGACATAAATCTACGCAAATATTTAAAATTTTCTTTTTAAAGTATTCTTGAGAAAGTTGGGTAGTGTTTTCGTTTTGATTTCTTCATTGTTTGAATTTAGTTTTATTTCTTCTCTTAAATATGTTGCACACCAAATTTAAAGAATAAACTACTATACTATATCTGCGTATCCTGCCATCTAAGGGAATGGATATCAGCCTCTTTTCTTACTTGGGGTGAGTGTTTAATTTTTTCAATAAAAACCTGACTTTTTTTGTAATTAAGTAGTTCAACCGCAATGTTGAGAGTTTCGAAAACTATAGATTTCTTATTTCATAATTGTGACAGATTAGACAACTGCGTGTTTGATACTGGGAATTTCTCACTGATTGCTTAAACCTTAATTAAAAGAAAATATCTAAAACCATATTTTTCATTAATACTCTTTTCTTAATTGTAATGATTATTTGTCCGGAAGATTAAATCTTAGATTTTGTAAGGAATTAATTCATCGCCAATACTAATACATTTGCCGACATTACATATTTGTTTGCGTAATTAGGATAGATATGACTAATTTTATATATTAATTTTATATGAAAAATTGCCACTTTCCGAAATATTCTTTCAACTCTAAAATGAATTCAGTCTTGATTTAAAAAAAAAAAAAAAAAAAAAAACTATCTACAATCATGTCGTAATTATAATTCTGCTTTCTAACCAGTTGACAGCTAATCGGGTATACGGAAGTTTTTAGATGTTTTCTTGCAGTCGACTTATCCGTACGTTAATTAACCGATTATCCTACTTACAGAGATTATTTTTGTTGGCATGCAAATAGCAACTTTTTCTAAATGTTTACATTACCTAACGGCCACTTCGGTTAGAGAGATAATAAAATTGTAATCTTATTTGTAAGAGATAGCAAAAAAATGAAGTTTATCAGATTGTTTAGTATAGATAATGCTTAAAGCTTGAATATGCTGTGATTCTACTGATCTGAAAAGAGATTTCATCTCAGGAGTCTATTCTTTAAAGATTTAATCTTTGAGAAGAAGCTACTTCAATTTCTATTTTCCTAAAGAAATATAAAGTAAATTACGATGAGTAATATTTTGACCTATGTAGCATGGTGGATCTTAGATGCGAAGGTGAGGTCTGGTGAAATTAAGGAACATAGCCCGTAAGAATATTTGTCACGGAATAGTAAGAAAGGCTTACGATGTTTTGTTATTGAAAAATAGGTTGCAGGATAGAAGATAATTAATCGTACAAGGCCACGTAAATGTATTTTATATAAAGGTACGGGAGGACTGGTTAGTTTCATCACTCGTATGCTACAAATAATCTATTCATGATCTGATCTCTCTCTTGTACAGATAAAGCATAGCTGGTGGTGCCAGATACTTACAGTAGAGCTACTAGGAAATGAACATTCTTCTAGCATATTTAGCGAGAGGTCCTGTATATGAGTCTCTTTTGAGGTTTGGAGTGAGAATAGTCAGTCAGGTTAAAGAACCTCTTTGTAAGAATAAGCATCCCTCATGATAGGTGAAAGATCAGATTTGGTTGGGTGATAATGGAAGGTTATTATAGTGTTTTTTTTTAACCTTATTAGAGTGTGTAATCTCTTGCTGCAGAAAAAAAGAAACATGAAAACGAACAAAGTATAAACAAAAGTAAGAGAAAAGATAAAATCTGTTTTGGCATGTAGATGAAAAATCGTTAACTCATTCGATACTTGAGATGCTGAAATGAAATAATGCCAACGTTAAAAAGTATCTTCACTGGAGGAAGGAAGTGAAAAAGATCTGCCATTCTAGTTAAATGACTGTCATCGCTTGGGTTGTCAATGCTTGCTTTGAAATCTCCAAGATTTCAAACAAAAACAAGAAATTTGTAACAGTTTATTTGTATGAATTTTACCGTTATATGAAACAAAAGCAAGGGATAGACAATGTGTAGCTTAAAAGAGAACAGAGACACAAATATTATATTTAGTGTCTAAATTAAATTATTCTGTTATTTTTTCAGCAGATATTAAATATAAAATTTCTTGTTTTGTAACACACATTGTATTCATAATTCTTTAAGGGCACGTTTCTGATTGAGGATTCTGAGCTATGCGCTGAAAATCTGATTTTGGAAGTTCTTGTTCTTTAATTGAACTGATTTGTTTACAAATCTGGAAATGAAATGACAGTGAATGTTTTTTTCTTTCGTTGAAATCTTATTTTTCCCAATGCATTTTACCAACATATTCCTTTTGAAAACAAGTCTCTTCTCCTGTCTCTTGCTACCTATTTAAACGGAAAACCACGAACAACTACCCGCAACTCAATGTGTTAATTTTTCCGAGGATTGAATGGCTTCTGCGATATGAGGTCGTGAACTATCTCTTACAGTCTTCGGAACCTTGCTTATAAAAGACTGTTACAAAATGTGCCCGGAAAGTTTGGATAAACTTTAGGACTCGTGAATTACTCGTGAGAATAATTTGAGAATTTAAAATTTAAAATTAGTCTAGTATGGTTCATACGTTGGAGAAACAGGGAGCCCATCCCTCAGATGGGAACGTACTAGTCGTCGTAGATCTGCTATGGGAACTAGCTTTTACAAAAATAAAGAATCTTCAGGTCCCCACAACTGTGAAATTTGCAATAATTACCTTGCACACTCTCCAACTAGATCCACAACCATTAATATAAGGAATGAAATCATAAAATTGGTTCCATGAAGCGTTAATCAAATTTCAGAGAACATTACTCGTTAAACATGTGATATTTGGCAAGAATTGTTTGGACAAACAATAAGCAAGTACATAGACAAAATCACACTAGTCAGTGTTTCAGGTATATCATGTTAAATAACCGATTGACAGAAACTGAAATTTAAGAAATAAAAAAGCAACCATATTAAACGAATCAACAGAACATGAAAGGGAACCGTAACCGGAAATAAATAGCAGTACAATTAATCAAACCACAGTTCATATTGTAGAAACAGATACACACCGATCATTTAAGATAATACTGAAAATTCAGAAGTGTTAGAGAAGTGTCATCTAAGCGGGTCACAAGAAAGTATTAAAGGTATTTCAAAACACATTGAACACATGTTTTGCGAAAAACAAGTATAATATAAAAAAGCCAAAGAAACAACATATGAAACAAAAGTCAGGCACAAAATATTGAAATGGAAGAATGAGAAAAACTTCCAAGGTTACATAATCATGCATAACTTCAAAGCTATTTAACTCAACAATGCAGCTTTCATGTTAACTCTGGATAAAGAAGACGCTTATATAAATCTCAATGAAGCAAGACATGGATCAGCAATAATATCAACAAAAACATTAAACATCAAAAATAAGAATAAATTAAACTCAAAGACAGGAAAATATACTTTGGAAAAATAAAACAAGAAATTGAACAACTTAGATGAACTATCAAAAGGAATCAATGTAAAAATTAGAATAAAGCAGAAGAATTGAAAGAAAATACAATGTTAGGAATGAAAATGATATTCTATCAACTAAAGAAAAAATACAGCTAACAATGCAACTTAAAGCACAAAGTCTATGATGCTATGAAAAAAAAATCAAGATTCTACAGACAGAACAAGGTCTGCAAAGAAAAGTTACCGTGAAATCTGATACCAAAGAACTGAAGGGACAGTCCCCAAACAAAATGGGATGGTTATACAATTAAGGAAGCAAACATGAGCTTGCGCTAAAGAACATAACAAAGAAGCAGTTTGGATTGAGCAAGAGAGAGAACGGATGAAAAATAAACAAGAAAAAACATAAGCTGGAATCACAGAAGATGTTGAATGTGCATTGAAAAAAGGTCCAAATAAAAATTTCAAAGATCTGATAAAGTTCCTAGCCCTTGTCTCTATTAGCTAAATAAAGCACACGACAAACTAGCCGAATAACTCCAAGATAGGGAAAACTAAAAGAATTGCCTTTCTTCTACCTGAGAATAAAGAAACAAATGTCCCAAAAATTGCAGAACAATTACATGCCTTCCCACAACTAACACACTGTTGATATATATTAAAAAATACAAAACAGACATTTTTGTTGGAAATAAAGGGCATACTCTTGCTTGAACAATTTGAAGAAAACTCTTTGTAGTACCTGGATAGATTATACTAAGCTATTTGATAATGCACCAAAATGGTGGATCTTAAAATCTTTAAAAATATGCAATGTATTACCAGATGTCATCAAATAATGTATGTCGATAAGTAAAACAACACTTTACCTCAATTATAAAAATGGAACCTATAAGTATGGTGAAATAAGCATTAACAGATGAATATTTCAAGGGAACTCCATGTCTTCCTTACTATTTTGTATATCACTAATAGTTTTAACCATCCAACCTAACAAGATAAAATATAAAAATAGCTCAAAGGAAAATACGCCATCTACTTTACAGCAGTAAATATTTCAGTGTTGCATGCTAGAATGTACTTTAGTTTGAGTAACAGTGCTAAAGCTACAATATTACCAACATCACGACAACAAACATCCCCGTTACTTTAAAATTGGTGGAATGATCAAATAATTACACAAAGAAGAAGCTTATAAATACCTAGATGTATATGATGGTAAAGAAATTTACGATGAGAACATTAAAAAGCGCATAAAAACTATTATAGAAGTGTACAACTGATATTAAGTACTGAACTGAATATTCACAACAGAATTGTACCCATTAATAACCGTGTGCTTCTCGCCGTTCTATACACTTTCAAATCTTTTACTGGACTGTAAATTACATTAGACGATAATGTACTAAGAAATAAGATGCATCATATAAAATCTGATGAAAATTGTTTATATGTACTTTTAAAGAAGGATGAAAACGTCTTCTTCAGCTAGAATTGTCATACAAAAAGACAGCTTATAGCTTACTAACTGTCGTGGACCCGGTTGAGAGTCCAGCAAGAAAGATTACAAACACCAAAATAGGAAATAACGATATATATATATATTAAACATAACAAAATACAAATACATGGAACTGTTAGTAAAACTAATACATAGAGGTTAGGAAGTAATACAGTAATTCGGGACTCCCAATGGTCGTACGGTAGCAGTCTTGTCTATCTATGACTATCTCTTAATGCTGATCTGCTTATTCTGATCTCCCTCTGAGCTCTGCTCTCCTCTTGTGAGGGGAAGTATATATAGTTGTAGGAAGAGTACAATCGGTTGAATGGGTGATGCCACCATGACACTAACATACATAGAAACAACAAAGTACCCTATGATACAATGAAAAAATATATTCAGTATTGACAAAAAGCAGTAAATAAAAACAAGATTTGCATTTAGCTGAATCTGTAGAAAGTCAAAATGGAATCTAAGGACCAACCTTTAAAGAAAAATTATGAAAAAGTAAGCCGAGGACAGAGCTCTTGAACAAATGAAAAAAATGCTGGCAATAAAAACCTCTGGATAGTCATAACGTTCTGTTAAACCTGATATTGATAAAATCAATACTCACCGATAGTTAAAAGAATCTAGAGTAAAAGCTGAAACTGAAGGCCTTCTTCTGGTAGTGAACTATCAGTTTTTCACCAGTAACTTTCTCGCTATATCATACATAATAGTATAGATTCAAAATGCAGGTTCTGCAATAAATACCAGAAAACCATAATCTTTTAAACATTACTCTGTTCTATCCGTGCCACGAACGAATATAAAAGTCGTAAAAATAGAGTGAGATAACATTTACACTGGACAATGTGCAAACGCTTTGGAAAATATGTAAAGAGACACTGATATGAACATCACATAGCAATGTTTAAAAAAATAGACGACAAAACCGATGTGATTACATCGTTCTCACAAACATGAAATTTGAATCAAATTGGTTAGACGATATGCTAAATAACCTAAAAAAACAACAACAAAAAACTTACCTCTTAATTGTATCATTTGTCCAGCAGATAGTATCATAGCAATTGAAAAAAATGTGAAAATTGAAACAAAAATTGTACCAGTTATAGTAGGTGCGCTTGCAATGATAAAAAAAGAACACAAAAACACATTAAAAATTCCTGTAAATCCAAATTTAAGAGAAATACAAAAATTGTTTCGATAAATACAGCCTACATAGTAAAAAGAACTTTGACCAGTAATCGAAGTAAGCTAAGAACCGATAGATCATAAAGATAAAAAAACTGGAGAAAAAACTGAGATGTGATGGGATATTGACAATAAATAGAAGGAAACGTCGCAAACATGCCAATAAAGATGAGGACTGCAGTCTGAACAGTGCAAATAATGTAAAAATCAATGATATATAGTGACACAAATCAATTCTCCTCTTATAAAAAAAGAAAATAATAATCTAAGAGTTCTGAATCAATTCCTGATCAACAAAAGGCCATTCATAAGTCAAATAGAGCCTTTTCACTTCCAGCTGACGATATAAATGAACAATGAATATTGAGAATATACTTACTTTTTCAACTAAACAAAAGCAAAGTGAGTCTGACAAGTCTGATCATTCGTATGTTTATTCTGTGCGATTCCTATGATGTTTTCAAATTTATTAAAGTAATTGCATAGCTTAAAATGAAATAACGAATATTTCGGCGACTGCAAAACCTGCCGTAACTTAATCTCCATTGCTGTAACTTAATCGCCAATGAAAACCAAATATTAATTTTGGGGTAAAAATTGAATTATAACATGAAATATATAAACTGTATATGTAATGAAAGGACGGCGGAAATATATGTTGGCACGAAGCAGAATCGTTATAATTTGGTTATATATTGATTTTGCTGTCCGGTACTTGATGAACGCATACAGCTATATAAATAAAGAAATATTACTATCAATATTTTGGTATTCCTAGGGTAAGGAAAATAGTTCAGCAATCAATTCTAAAACAAGAAATCAAGAAATAAAACATAACGATTTCCAAGAGTAATATCACAGCTTATGCAAATTAAATTAAGTCGAAATTGTTGTAATTATTCATAAAGGGTAATTAGATATCTACTAATGTTTGCTTCAAAATAACTGGGGAGACAATATTCTATTGATAAAAAACAAATTGTAAACATCGGGAATATAAAAGATAGTAAGAAATAGTTAGGCATTCGAATTGCAATGAGTTAATAAATAAAATCGGAATATAGCACAGTGAGACCATAGTAATTAATCTAAATGTCTAAGTGATTAAATCAAAAGTAATCGAGAATGCGCTATTGGATAAATGCAATTTGTTAATATAGATCTACAAATCGGAATTTATCCGAAATATAAAACATCAAATAACTGATAATTCAAAATTTAAATATGTCACTTAATACAGCACACTTTTTACATGAATTGTGATAAGTGGTGGTAGTTCAGAATTAAAAATCATTTATATATATATATATATATATATATTGTTTTTCTTTAATCCGAAGTGGAAGAGTAGGAAAATAAATTCCAAGAACCTGATCCTAATCAATATTAAAAAAATTTAATATTAAAAAGTGGTGCAGGCAGAGAGCTCAATGTATTAAGAATACAGAGCCAATAGAAATTAGAGAAAATTTTCAAAATTCAAAGGTGTCGGATGTACATTTCGACATAGGATCTCTAATAGAGACTCTACGTCACCTCATCGACATTGTTTTTCTAAAGGGCGAAGGCCCTGAGTTAGATTGTTGAGGGGGTTTAGGTTAACAACGGTCACAAAGTAGAAAACGACAGAGCTGGTAGTCGCGTGGTTACATGGTGTTGAAATGGTATATTTAGGAATGGGAGGAATAGGAGTTCATATTTTATAAAGATAGACAACTAAATGAGTAAAATTACTTTTTAAAGTTAAGATGTTGGGCTGTTTGAAGAGGTGTATTTAACAGGAATTTATCAGTTTAAAAATTATTAGTCGTTTCTTTTTTTTTTTGTTAGATGGCGAAATGCGGGCTTCATAAATCACCTGGGGGGATTTGCATTTTCCCTCCACAGGGCAGTCAGCTTTTTGGTAGAGGTAGAAGGTCCTATAGGTAGGGGGCTCCTGGGGGGAGTGAGATTGGAACGAAAACTGAGAGAGCCTACAGCGTCGTCGGAGTTGCCGAGAGGGCAAAGCTGCGAGACTTGACACGCGTCAGGCGCAGAGGTGAAACATATATCTAGTAGTGAGGAATGACCTGAGGGAGTGCTTGGGAAGCGAGTGGGGAAGTCCACCACTTGCGTAAGGTATTGGGAAATAGCGAAGTTCATGGCGTGAATGCTCGCTGGATTGGTAACGGCGTTTTCAAGCCACTCAGAGTGATGGGCATTGAGGTCTCCAAATACAAATATGTGGGCGAATGGGTGATAGGAAATAGCCTTATCTATGTCGTCAGCAATGCTATCTTGTAGGGAGCAGTCAGGAGAGAAGGGAGAACGGTAAAGAAAGAATAGTTAACTAACCGAACTGAGGAGAGACATGCGGAGATATATGTATTAGTGGTTAGTAGATTCGAGTGAATTCATCGTAGCTATGGGGAGGTGTTCGCTGACGTAGACACACAGCCCATGCATGTGGACAGTGGAATCCTTCCTTAAAAGGGGAAGATAACCAGGGATAGAGAGGTCAGAGGAGGGAATAGCAAAGTTGAGGTTATTTTCGCAGAGCGCAAGGATGTCAGAGGACTTTTCATGCAGGAAGGCTTCTACACTAGGAATGCCCCGGATATTAGTGAAAGAAATGTTAATGGGTTTAGGTGGTTTGAATTTAACTGGTTTAGGGTCGTTTCTGATTTGTTTAGTCATGATTTTGTTTATAGAAATGTACCTAGGGTAGAGGATACAGGCGGTCATTATCCACGATCTGTGCTGGGAGGGAAACTGGCTAGGGCTGCAACAAGGTGTGGCCTCGGGGTTGCCCACCGAAAGCGCTTGCAGGGACACCTATCCATGCGCGACATGGCACTACAAGAACCCCGATATTATACAACTGTTGATCAGAGCAGCCGCTCTTAACGCTACGCAAGAGTTAGGGCTCCTAACTACCAGTCGGAAGCCGCAAACAGGAAACTGCCAACCCAGTACCCTCACAGTGATGAGCCGTTGCCACCAACCGGCCAGATCGCAGGAAACTCACGGAAACACCAAGGTCTGAAGAGAGAGAAGAGAAAGCCGGAAACCACGTCCTAAACAGGAAACAAGGGGCAAGCCTCTACTCCAGTACAGTAGACCTGAGAGGAGTATGAGCCGGGCGATAGTGTGACCTATTTACTCCTATTTAAAAAAAGAAAAAAAAATTCCAAGGATAGAGAGTTAAAGTCCAAATGAAGCATGAACACCAAAAAGTGAGAAAATCAGGGAAAAAAAATACAGATTTAAGAAACTATTCGTACATACCACGCAGTTTATCACAGGAAATTTGAATTAAGAAAGTTCCACCATCTTCAACTGTTGCTTTTCCCAAAAATTAACATCGAGTTAAGCTGCTTGGTAAATTAGAATTTGAAGAACAGACCATAGCGGGGAGGGTAACAAGTGGCTGCTGATACCTTGGCCAGGATAGTTTCGCATAACAGAATAAATAAATAAATAAATAAAAATCCCAATTTATATAAAAGTTCAAGATAAAGCTGCTTTGTTGTGTTAAATGAGGTTTGTTAACATCAGAATTTTTTCAGAAATTAAACCAACAGGGTCAATTCGTCTCCGCCTTTATAGTTTGCCTAAAATCCATGAGGAATATGTAACTCTGCGACTAATTCTGTCTATGTTAGGGTCGTTCAACATAAAGTTGCCAATTTTCTAGCTGGAAACCTACAACCAGTACTTGATTATTACCGTACGTATACCATTAAGGATTCATTTTCTATTGCAGAAGTCATTCGTGATACACAACTGTAGACAAATTTATGTGTTCTTTTGACGTGTGTTCACTGTTTACACGTGATCCAGTTTTAAAAACTACAGATATCTCTTTTGAACCGTAATTTCTTGATTCGTCCGGACATGCCTGAGAATGTCTTCATTGAATTATAGAAGTTTGATACAACATCAGTTGAGTTCAGTTTTGAAAACTACATGTGTAGGCAAATAGACGGTGTCTCCAAGGGATCCGGTCTGGTTCCCGCTTTAGCCAATATATATGTCAGGTGTTGTGAGTCTTCCCTCTTCACGCGTGAAAAGAAGCCATTTATGTATATCTGGACGATACCTTTTGTCTGTTCGATAATATGGCACAGGTCGTTTTATTTCTTGCTACATTGAATCAGTTGCATCCGTTATTAAAATTTACAATTAAAGATGTTTTCGAATGTTTTTTATCATTTCTCGATGTTTTCGTTCATCGGACTCTAACTAACTTTGAAACTTCTGTGTTTCTTAAAGCCACATTTTCGGTATTATACACGCGGTGGGACTCATTTTGTCCAAGAAAACGAAAAATAAATTTAATTAAGATCCTTACACACATAGCGTTAAATGTTTTCGAGGAAAGTTATTTGTAAGTGCAGTTAGATTATATCCTCAGAATCTTATCCCAATGATGTTGTTAATGATGTGATGCAGGATAAAATAAACCATTTTTGCAAAGGAAAAGCCGTATACAGTAGAAAAATGTCCGGTGTACTTAAGGCTACTTTATATTAGTTCACAGTGAGCAGCTGGCTAAGCAAATTTCTAGAGCAGTTACTTCCTGTTATTTTTCTGCTCAGGTTAAGGTTCATCTTTGCACTCGTTCTGCTTTCTCGTGTATGAAAAAGAACTTACTCCCCCCATCATATTTCTTCTGTTACATATATATATATATATATATATATATATATATATATATATATATATAATCAAGTAGAGAAAATAATGAGGCCATCAATTCATTGGATGAAACTTTTTTACATAGCAAAATTAGAAGTTTGCCCAATTTGATTACAAAGCATATATAGAACAATGCTTCAAACAAACGTTTCATACTCAATTGCGTATGGTTGCTGGGAAATATGAACTCAGATATATGCAGATCAAATAAGGAATTTATTAGAATGCTGGGTTGGCATAATCTTAGTAAGTGAAACCAAAGAAAAAGTTAAAAACGAACAGTGAAATATAGAAAGATAACTACATTTCCAAATTAAATAATTGCATGAAAATGATAAAATTTATAACGTAATTATTCAGTTTTAGATGCTGATTATTAGACATGCTTAAAAAATAATAGATTCTGTCTTTTGCAACGCAAGATTGGTAGAATGATTTAGTGTTTAGTGGAGGTTACTGGTCATGAACGATATATAAAAATAACTTATTTTAAATAAATTCTTAATTGCAATAACACTGAGTGTGCTTTGTGCAATGTAATATCTAAGTTTACTATCTTTGAAGAAAAAATAAAACAGCTGATATAGATGGATAATTTATTTGCAAAAACGTGATAACATATCCAGGAACTTTTTAAAGGACTAAGAAATGAATACCGTAAATCTTAATTATGTCATTTTTGTGGCATGAAACGAAATATATAGCAAAAAGAATGAATTCTAAATAACTGAAGTAATCACACTTAAAATCATCGTGTTTATTACTCCAGTGAATTATTGTAATGAAATGATAGTGAAATGATAGAATAAAATCTACTCAAATAGTGAAAAATAGAAAATATCGAGGGAATAACAGTCATACTAGCAAGAAATAAGCTGCAACCTTATCTTACAAAAAATATGGTTCAAGCGAGCGCTTTCTACATTGGACAAGTGAATAATCATAAAATGTGGATTGAATAAATAAAACAAGTAAAATAATTTTTTCATTACGTATAAATTATGTAACTTAATGACATCGCAAAAACGCATTCTATTTCAACACGAAAACATATTCCAAACGTAATGAAAACATAGATTTATCGTCAATATATTTATTAAGAAGGATGATCAAAGTATATCTTGGAATTATAATTTTTTAATCCTTTTTTGAACATTCGAAATTTTGATTAAACTTTTTTACGTCAACTTATAATTTAGCATAGAAAAAAATTTCAGTGACGCACATTAAATATGAAAATTCTGCAAAAAAGTTTAATAATTATAGAACTTTAATGAAATTTTCAAAACTTATTTACAAATAAATCAGCTTATTTTATCAATATTTTTCATAGAAAATCTTGGAATAAATAATTTTTACATGTGTTTCCCCCTTTAATTTTATGAAAATTGAGAAATTGAACGTGTTAAATTTAGTGATTTTATTAATTAAAAGCATATTTTGTTGAAGAATTTCATTGACTGATTTATTTTTTAAAGATCAGATCCCGTCTTACAGTACATTTGTTCATAATCGAAAAGTGATAAATCCAATAAAACTGAGACATTATTTCATTAGACAAGCTTTTAATTTATATTAAGAATAATATTGTCTAAAAAATTTGTTGAAAAATAAAATTTGTAAGATGTTTTCATCTTAGTTTAAATTAAAATCAATTAAAATATTTTAAAATATATTTTCACCGGTATAACATTTAGGCAGTAATTTCTTAAGTAAAACAATATTTACTAATCATATACCCTAACGTTTATTACAATTTGACACATCAGAACATATTTAAAAGAAATTTGAATTGTTTCTGCATCTGTAAACATGTACCAAATTTTATAGATACGGTCGCCTATAGTCGACGCTACAAATCTTTTGGCTCTTTATGTTTCAAATTAAAACATCAGCCTCTATTTGGGGCATTCAGTGTTTAGAACACTTAACATCATCATTAAATTGATAATAAGATTTCTATGACAATTACTCATATTTTTTTTAATTTGTCAATTTAAAACACTGGTTCTCGTCTGACCACCAAAGTCAAGAAATGTTGAGGTTTGTCCGTACCTACATGGTTACTGCTTGGGAATATTAGATGCAGAATATTTGGGTTTACTGCTGGTGTAACGTATAGCAGATTTCAAATTTTAACAGACAGTATTGCATTCACTTACGAGCTAATAATATTCGCCAGTGGGATTCAGAAGACAAATATTTAAAATAGAAATCGTTAACCAACTGTGGAAATATAAGAGCCGAAGAGGGGAATGATGAAATGCGCACATCATTCAGCTCGCTAACATTTTATAAGAAAATAGTCATAATACCTTCGGATTAAAATGTATTTCTAATAAAATTAATAAAAATTTTGGCAAAAACTGAGAAGTCTGAGAACATTTTGATTCGAAATTATTAGACTTTCTCCTTAAAGTCCTGATTATTACATTCAGTTTGGCTTGATTCCAAACCTTAATTAATGATTTATGCTAACTATTTTGAGATCAGTAATGACCTCAAATGAACTTTGGTATGCTTAATTAATCAAATCTTTCTATAATTTTTGGATTTAGTGTCTTCATCTCAATATAGCATATATGAAGGAAGTTTATACTCGAAGTTCTTTTTCAATCAGCATTTTGAATATCCATGTTAATTTTGTTCTACGAGTAGGCCCATGCCCTCCAAAATGACAGCAACATACATACTGATGAAATGTTGTTTCGAATGTCTTACAATTAGACATTACATTATCTTACACTGCATATATATATATATATATATATATATATATATATAATCTGTATATGTCTGTAAATTCAGATCATATTTAGTGAGGATATCAGTTTCAATGTGTCAGGTTGACTGAGGTTGCCAATGCATGTTCCGAACTGACATGTTGAACTAGCTATCCCCCTAAAGATTATCTGAATTTGCAGATAAATAAATGAAAAATTGCTCTGAAGAGTAAATTTATATTGAGCTCTCTGTTAGTTTAGTTTTAATATTTAAACAATATTTAGCAACCTTATCCTGGATTTTTTCTGATATTATATATATATATGTATATATATATATATATATATATATATATATATATATATATATATATATAATCCACGGACTTTATTATATTATTAAGGATGCACCTTGTCCCTTCGATGCGTAAGCGATGATGCCTTCTTTTCCTCGTCTTCCTATTCATCTTGTCTGCCATATATTTGTCAAAGCCCATCAAGTATATTTCGCGTTGCTTTCGCGTGTCCCTTTTCCCTCTATCTACCCTATGAAGTTCAGACTCTTCAAGCCCTCCTTCCACGCTACATATAAGGTTTAGCTGTCTCTTCCTAATATTTTGTATCAGTTTTCTTTGTGTTTACATCTTATTTAAAACATTGGCATTGTTTATATGTTCAGCCAATACGCCGTCGTATCTGTATTGCGGATTTACTTCTCTGTCAGAACTTATCTGGTGATTTTCACTTTCTGGACTTGTTTGATTTTAGTATATCAGTCTTGTCGTTTGCATTTTCGGGTAATCTTTTACTTGATGTCTATGAATTCTTTGTCTTATTGTTCATATATAATTCTATCTTTCAACATATTTTAGCTACACTTTGTAGGAAGTCTTGCAGTTTTGTTTCTGCTTCTCCTATCAGCACTATCATATGCGTATCTTCTATTGTTCAAATTATAGCTGCCAATGATGAATCCTGGCTAGGATTCTAGATCTCTCTGAACTGTCCCGCTATATAGGGTGAATAATTGCAGTGAGATAACACATCCTTGTCTAAAACCACTTCCTATTTTTGTATAAATGCTGTACTGATTCCACTCTGTATGCAGGCGTTTTGCTACCAGTACAGGCTCTTCATTCCTCAAATTTTAAGGTTGCCCAACATCCAACATCTAACTTCATTAACCATTTAATTAATAGGTGTTCAAGAATAATGGATAATAAAAAATAACATCAGATTTCGACTGCTCAGAGAAACATTTTTATGAATACTAGCTGTACCCAGCCACGCGTTGTTGTGGCTCATTTTGGTCAAATGGTAAAAAAGAATGAACTTTATTTACTAAACCAACGAAATAAAAACTATATAGATAATAATTCGTTGAAGAAAAATGAATAGAATAAAAAAAACAAAGGGTTTTCTGTTGTTTACGCCCGTCAAAATAGAAATAATTAAAAAGAAACTTCGTTTACTTTAAATGTTCAATTTTTCTATGTTTTCTATGAAATAACAAAGTTGTCAGTAAACGCGTCCGTATTGATATTTAAAGTTTTTTGGTTCGGCTCTTATCGTCTCTAATAGATTTGCAAAATATAATTTTTTAATATTGTAATATTTTTTAAATATAAGGTATATAAAACACGCTCGTATTTGATTAAATTGCTATAGTTAAATTTCAAAACAATCGGTTCAGCCGTTTTCTAGATTAGCAGATAGGAACAAATGGACAAGTACATTTTTATTTATATAGATATACATTAGAGTTGATTTATGAATGCTTTTAACATCACTGATATTAATGTTTAAAGGCGTTTTTGTGATAAAACTCTTTGACCTTCCATTTGTTCTGAATAGTTTCCATGCTAAACTAAACCGAGTTTCACCTCTGGATCAAAGATTTCATATCCACATTCACATCGACTGACTTCGAACTGAATCCCATACAGAGAATGTTCGGATTCGAATATTACTTGATGCCTTGTCTAAAAGAATTGAATTGGATCAATAAATAAAAAAACTGATTGAACGCTCGTTATCTTTTTTCTTGGTCTTGGATCTCAGATGCCCTCAAACAATAAACAATGCGGCAAAGGAATATAAGTCGAAATCAACGCTGTAGGAAAGAAAAATGAATTGCCCAGTGCATAGATCATTTAGTCATCATAAAAATTTACTTGAAGTGTGTAAGTATTGTTAGAAATTAAACGTGCTTGCAGGCAGACAATTTCTAACAACATTATCTGTTCTAAACGTATAAACGGAGCTATAAAAGGGATAAGTGTGTACATATGCACGGAAAGACACACACATTATATATATATATATATATATATATATATATATATATATATAATCAAAACGATTATAAAAGAGAATTTATACCGTATTTTTTCATACTGTAATCATTGAAATTTCAAGTAATTTTAGATATTATTCTCAAATTTTTTTCTTTATCAGTAGAATTATTTTACACTTACGTAAATTATTATGCAGGGTTAGGATTTCCAAATATATAAAAATAAGTTAATATGAAGTATTTTGTTATGTCAAGTTTTTTAATTTTCTCAGTTAAATTAAATCAAATTAAAGAAATGAATTCTTAAAAAAAATTTTTCTATTTTATTAAATTTTAATGTTTTTTGTAAACTGTTTTTTGTAAAGTGCAATATGTGATATACGCTTGGGCGATCATGTCTCAATAATTTTATTACCTGGACAGATGATATTCCCGCAGTATTTTGCAATTTCTTTTTATGTTAGACATTTTACTAATCAAGGCTATAGAATCCAATCTCTCCTGAAGTTTAACCCATAGCTAGAGGAAGAAGTGATTGATTATTAACTTATCGAACTGGATATGTCAATAACTAAATACAAAGTATTCACTTGAAATTCGAACACGGCTTGCCGATTTCTTCTTCCGAGCCGATATCCACTGTACATAACGCATTTACATAAATAACAGTTTTTATTTTACAAGTATTCGTGTAAACGCTCTATTTATCTACTAAACTGTATATTTCTTTATTTGGCATGCACATAAATGCGACTATTCACTATGAATACCGTTTAAGCAATAGAAGTATGTCTGAATAATAAATAAAACACTATTAGTAAACAGACACTATTGATATAATCAAGATGCTGATTTTCTACACAACTTTAAAGATAGAGATTAGGAAATAAGTATCAACAATATTGGCAATATTCATATGTGTTAATAGACATGAAAAATTTATTTTCTTAAAAAAATATTTCAAGAAAATATTTTTATAAATTTAAAACATTATCAAAACATTTCTTTCAAGTGAATATTTCCACATAAAAGAAAAAGCTTTTGTTAGTATAATTTTATTTTATAAATTAATAAATATTTATTTATATCTCCCTCTCCCCCTCTCCCTCTCCCTCAACACATTTCAACTTCTTGTTAGATTTCAGATTCTTATAATATGTGTAATTCTTGGAGCTGAAAATATACATGTGTTATTACAATAAACAATATTATTTATATGTTCTATTCATTTAGTCGGTGTGCATTTATTTAACGTCAAATCACCCAGTCTTTTGTATTCTTAAGTGAACATGAATTTTGTATATTCCTTCCTTCTCCTTTGCATCCATCATCAAAACCCCATTAAGTTAGTTGTGCACACTTTCTCGCAGTCAATTTGCTTTTAATACCGTCTATAGTACTTTCAATACACATACATACATGTCCGTGGTTCTCTGAATGAGTGAGTGAAGGTTTCCATTAGAGGAGTTATTGGAATATATATATATATATATATATATATATATATATATATATATATTGACGAAATTAATTAAATAATTCTGTTCAAAATTCTAATCATCTGAAGTAGACCGTAGCGTGCAACGGCTGAAACGTTATGAATATATCAATAAAGACGAGGACAAAGGAATTGACTGGCGAGTGTATATATATATATATATATATATATATATATATACAAGACACTAAAATTTCCCCTCTCTGATTCCATGTGCCTATGGCTTAGGTGTTAGCGATTCCGTCTGAAATCAAATAGGTCGAGTTTTGATTCCGGCCGGAGGAAAGTGGGTATCTAGCTACATTGGTGAGCTTGATACAGCAAAACAGGCTTGTATGTGGATGACGAGTATATATATATATATATATATATATATATATATATATATATATATAGCTAAAAAGATCCAACAGTTTTAGAATTCCGTGTTCTCTGGCATTTAATTCTTTTAAACATTTGCTCAATATAAGTTATATCGTAGAACAAAATACAATTACAATTAAACTTTTTATTTTTTATTTTAAATTACTATAATTTACATTGCCACAGGGAAATTTTTGTTTTTCTAAAACAAATTATGTTTCTAAAATCTCGAATCATAGAAATTTCCGTGTTGCAATGTAAATTAAATAATTTTAAATAAACAAATTTAATTATACAGAAGTAAAAATTAAATCAACGCTAAGAGGCGACAGACTGCTTGATGCTAGGCAAAATTATCAGTCCACATATGTTGTTTTTTTTTTCTCGCCTATTTATATATACTGGTCAGTGGTGCATTGTGGGTAATCATTCTAATGGTTATTTTTGCAAAAGTGGTTTGATTATTTATTTATTTATTTATTTGGACAAATTTAATTTTCGTTTTTTTTATTTTTCTTCATTCATCTTGGTTTTTGATGCTTAATGTATTTATTTGTTATTTATTTATTTGTAGTTATTTATTTTATTTTTATTTTATTTTATCTATTCTAATGGTTGTTATGACGGCAGTGGTGTGTTAATTTTATTTGCTTAGATTCCATTATTATTTAAAATTACTTATTCATTCTTTGCAGTTTTTAACTTTTATATAACGTAGTAAAAATTGTTTTCATGTCTGCATCTTGAGATGTGTTAAGGTCGTTTATTTTGTCGTTTGTTTTTGTCTAGAAATGTAATAATAGCTATTCCTGCCTCTAAGCAAAGTTTGCACGCATGTACATAATATTGAAAATTATAAACATCCGATGTCCGTTCATTTCAACCTTCCTTTCTTATTTGCAAATAACCATCTTCAAAGAAGGTTGATATCCAAAATCAAAACAATGAAGAAATTAAAAATTTCTTGAAATATTTTAAAATAGTCATTTTCTATCCAATGATACACGCTTGGGGGTTCATCTCGCTTTTGATTCATCAATTATTCAGCAGAAAATTTTCCGTATTAGCTTGACTATTCTCTCTGTGGTAGATTGTTTCACCATTCAATGCTATAGTGTTCAGTCTATCCTGCCATATAACCCATCCTTTCCATGATCATATTCGTTTGCAAAAGGTTGTGATTTTTGCGTATTTACTATTGTAAAAGAATGTTTTGTGAGCGAAATTTGTCTCCACTGTCTTTCAATTATTGCTATGTATATTTTTCTTCGTTTATTGCTTATTTTACAGTATCTTGGTATATGATATTTTTAACAAGCACTTACGATTTAATGGATATTTGTATACTGGTCTGCAGCCACAAGTGTTTCGTTTTTGCATTTTCCTCTTTGGTTTATTTGCTGTTGTGCTTTTTTATTTGTTGTGTCAAGTTCTTCCTGCAACTATAGCGAATAGTTATGTTTTTGTTGAATACATTTGGCTAAATTCGGATCCAAATTATATCTACTCAATAAAATGTAGATTAACTAGAAAAATAACAGCTACTACTTCTCTAATAAGCGTTAAGTTAAAAACATAAATAAAAATAACTCACCTTCCTACCCATAAAGCGTCAAGCATATATAAATAACCGGCCAACCACACAATACATGTAGCCTGATGCTTGAATTAATGAATGAAGCCGATTGTGTATATTTGGTGGTAACTTCAGTGTCTACTTTTATATTTGCATGCACTCTAAAAATACATTTACATTCTAGTCTATAAAACATAACACGTAATAAAACTATATATGATTAGAAAAGTATATTATAGAAACCATAAGTTGAAATAAAATATTATATGAAAACACAAAAGACATTAAAACGAAATGTTTTTTCACCGCAACGAGATTGACCACAATTTTTCCATAGTTTTTTGCTATAATCGAAAGAGGAAAATTTCACTACAACAACCATGTTCAGATAGGTCTTTAAACACTAAATCGACATCAGTAAAATAAAAAAATATACTTTTTCTACATTTTACATTCTCAACATCTCGTTTATGCTCATGTCTAGTCGTATCTAAAAAACAAGTCCGAATAATGCGACATATCCTGAGAAATCAGTTATTGTTCGTTCATGTTAGATTTGGTTCGTCACTACCAGATGCAATGATTGAACACCTGACCACTGGATTATACTAACACATTGTTTATCATAAAATGTATATCAACTAAGTCGAGAACAAAAGTTAGAAATAATTCTAAGATTTAAAATTAGTTATCTCAGAAATAAATGTAATTTATAAAAATTTGCACGAACTCACTAACATAATCCAATTCTCAAAATCTAAATGAGACTTAATATAAAAGCTCAAAAGGTGGTGTATTTTTGGATATAGTAGTGGATATAGTAGTTGATTATGCATGTGTTCCTATCATCTAGTGGTCCTGAGTTCAATTTTCGATTTGGTAGTGACGAACCAAATGCAATATGAAATAAAATAATTGATTCCATAGTTATCTCAATAATCAACAAGATAATCCATATCAACCAATCTATGGATACCTGATGATGGCCAGAGGGTATTTGGTCGAAACGTTGTGTCTCTTATAACATCAATATCAATCAAGATGAGAACAAAAGTTCGAAATAATTCCAAGATTATTGAAAATTACTCATCTCAGAATTCTTACAAATTATGACAAGTGACACGAACTTACTAACATCATGTTCTCGAAATACATGACCATTAGATGTTACTAACACATGTACAACCAACTATTGTATTTACTACGGCACCGTCCCAAAAAACTTTAGTGGTGTATTTTTCGAGGTTTTTTATGTTCAATATCAGATGGATTTTGACAACTAGATTATGTTAAGGAGCTCGTGTCACTTGTCATAATTTGTATTTATTTCTGAGATGAGTAATTTTCAATAATCTGGGAACTATATCGAACATTTGTATTTTTGTTTCTATCTTGGTTGATACAGATTATATGAATTATCTTGTTTATTATTGTGAAATATTTTGTGAAATCAGATATTCATCTTGGATTTTTTTTGTCGCTATCATGACCACTAGATGATACTAATATATGTATAATCTACAACTATATTCACTCCGTCACTGCCCTGAAGAATTTAATGGTGTATTTTGGAGACTTTTGTATTCGGTATCAGATGGATTTTGACAAAAGTTCGATTAAGTTTTATAAACAAAATTCGTCACAGAAATCTTTTTTCCAATCTGCCATCTATATTTACTCTAAACATAAAACACACACAAACAAAAAACAAACACACATTATATGTAATGTGTGTCTGTTTTTTTCTGTTTTTTATTTTGTGTGTGTGTGTGTGCTTTTGCTTGGTCTTTGTGCGTGTGTTTTTTTGTGTTTTCATGCGTGGATTTCGTGTGTATTTGTGTGTGTGCGTGCGTGTGTGTGTGTGTGTGTGTTGGTGTATGCTTGTTTGAGTGTGATTGAGAAAGACAGTGAAAGAAATGGTAATCCTATTTAATACATAATTATTTAAGTAGAATCATGCCCATTGGCAATGTTTTTTTCTTTTGTATATGATAATTTAGTTCAGTTGTACTGTTACATATACATATTTTTATCCATATACCTGGATACATTTTTAATATCGAATTTGCATAGACGGGAATCAATCTCAGAGAATGGCATCTCTGGATTGACATCATACACTGGCTAAGATTAGATAAACATTGTCTAATGAACAATGCATTTGGTTGACGTGTCTGGTGCCGTGTGGATGCAAGTTTATTGTTATCATTGCGCAAAAAATAATATCCGTTTTTTACCATCTACTCACTGCAGTATTTGATAACTCTTTCGATCAGTATATAATTAAGAATTGATGGCATTTCAAATCTTTGTTTTCGCATACATAAATTCAGATTTTGATGTGAAATGACAATATAGTAATATATTCAAAGAATATAATAAAAATCACTGCAAAGCTAAAACACTGGACTATTATTTTTGTAAATGAATGTAATTTTGTAAGAATCAATATAAATTAAGTTTTGAAATCGTTTTAAACATAAACAGTTTGTACATATCGTGAATAAATACATAGCAGAAGAATGAAACATTGAGATTACTTATCTGTCTGTCTTTGGTGGTCAATGCGCCAAGAAGAGTTTGAGTAGTGCGAAATAGCATTGCTTTGATTATCAGCAAGAAATCGCACATTCTTTCCTAGGTGTATTCGGTTTTTATCATTTCCTTGAGTCTCAATATTAGCGATATTGAGGAAATATTTGAGAGATTTCATTTTCTCATTGTTTTGTTCTTCTAATTCAATGTTGTGTTTACCCATTATTTTGCCCGTAGAAAGAAAGTTTGTATATTTGACAGGGTCTTGTAGGGCGTTCTTTTTCTTTATTTTTCACATTGTCAAAAAGGTTTGGGTAAATTTCGAAGGTATGATGTGACGTCGTACTGATTTTATCACATTGTTTTACGTATAAAAAAGTGCCAAGCTTTTCTGTAAAAGTGAGAGTAATACTTTTCTGTGTAAACCAGTACTCATGAAAATAACCACATTGATTCAAAATGTATTTCTACTTTCTAATTGCAACGAGAGAAAATCACATACAAATTGCGAAAAGATTCGCCATTAATAGTTGGTTATTTGTCATGTGGACTGAAATTACATCAACAATGAAGAAACAACAAAACGATTTTGGAAAATAAAATATAACGATCTGCAGAGAATATGGGGGCAATAAATCGATTATTCTACTTCGCCAACATGAAGCTGTTGCCATTTTGGTATTAAGAAATTAAATTTTCTGTTGGTAAGGGGAATAATTTGTTGCGTAACCACGTTATTTTGCAATTATCAAGTAGAAGTTATTTTCAAAATACTAGGTATGCTATGCCTATAATATGCGCTGATGATAAAGTTTAAAAAACTGTATACAGGCGTAAAATATGCTTGCATTATTGAGAGAGTCTGTGATATCACCTACATTATAATAAAGGCGGTTGTATATATATGTCATCAACATACAAGACTGTTTTGCTGTATCAAAGCTCATCAGTGTGGATAGATGTATCCACTTGCTTGTGGCCAGGATCGAAACTCAATTCGGTGTCAGTCGAGGTCGTTACCCACCTAAGACATATGCGCATGGAATCAAAGAAGGGAAAATTTAACGTGTTGTATATAAGCAATGTATACACACGCCAGTCAGCGAAAAAACTCCATTTCTGAAGGGTCACGCATAAATCGCAGAAGTGGAAACTGTTTTTAAAATCTTCTGCTCTAGAGATCTCAATCGTAATGAGAGCATGATATATATATTTATATATATATATGTATATATATACAGCGAGAGAGAGAGAGATAGGTTTCCATGCATTTACTTCCGTTAGACAATCCTGAGTAACAGCTTAAATAAGAAATACGAGTTAACTATTACACTCCCAATATCCCCTACTAATTAAACCATTCTTTCATGAATGGTCCTGTCATTCATACCACTTTCTATAGTGTAGAATATCTTCTCATAGAAAGTTTTTCAGATATCTTAGCGCTTGGCGAAACTAATTTAAAATCCTAAGTCTCTACTAATGATTTCTCTGTTCATGTAATCTTTATCGTTGTCAAAATCATTCCAGGATACACATACAGTATTTCAATGTTTTATTTAGGGGAAATCAGTCAACAGTTAATGGATTAATGAATTGAGTTCTTCCATAGATCTTTTATGTGCTTAAATCAATTCCAAGTTCCATAATCATGTCACATCGCAGAATCTTCTTTACGTCAAGGAATATGCCTTTCGCTTCTCTAGGGAACGCTCGATATGTTTTACGGCTTTTGCACAACTAATCTATTAAATTAATGATAAAGCTTAGTTTGTTTTTTGGATGACTATTAAGCGTTTGACAATGTTTAGCATGATGATATTCTTCTGTTGAAAACTTCTCTCTTTTGACCTACCTAGTTAATTCTATCAATGTCATTTGTTCTCGGTTCAGTATCTCTGCTGATGACATAACACTTTACTGCTGTTTTAATGGTAAATCTGTTCGGCTCGATAACATCGAATGCATCTGATTTCCAAAACTGATACACATTGTTAACTGGCACAAACCATCAGTTGTTAAATTTAACGCCACTAAAACGAAACAATTATTTAAATCACTCTAGAGAACTTTTTGCGTACCAACTGCATTGCCTGGAAAGTCATTCGTTGCGTCTCCTCTGTTTAATGTATTTCGCCAACGTGAAGTAGAAAGATCATATTTAATCCATGTTAGGCTGCTGTTGTGAGATTTGTTTCACTGTGTCACAATAGACAATTTCTCTCACCAGAATCCATCTTAAAAATTTAAAAGCCCATTCAGTGAAAATTACTCTCGCATGCGCTCTGCTGCTGCTACTATGTATCTAGAGATTCTTGATAACATCCAAAGAGGCTGCTATGTTATTGAGCCTGAGTAAGCATCGCCGCTTCTGTCAAATTTTCAGCGCTGTAATGTAGTTTTTCTGTGTCTTTTCCATAAATATTTTCATGCTAATTGTTACAATGGATCGTAAATGTTTGTACCTAGATTTTAGAAACTCATGAGAATTTCTAGATTTTTTTTGCTTCAGAGCTTGATAAGCCGTAAAAATTAAATTAATGAAAGCAGTCAAATTAACTAATACTAGCAATATGATATGAATACATTTCCTCGCAACCAATATAAATAATATAAGCATATTTTATAATTGATTTTACTTTTGTGAAAAGAATTAGTATTATTACAACAATTCAAATTAAAATTACCGATTTTAGAACTATGTTACTTAGCATTGTCTCTTTCCTTTAACTCAGTTTGAACTTCTTTGAGATTTTTAACTTTTTTTGATAGAATTAGCAAAATTGTTATTCCTTTGATGCTTAATATCAATATCTATGAATCCGCATAGAAATGTGTACATATTATTAGAATTGCACTTTATCACAATTAACTTTTCTACGCTAATTTTCTTTATCAGCAGAAAATGGAATTTTTTTCTGAAATTGTCTAACATCAACACATGTCAGCAATATTAAACTATTATAGCATTCATATGGCATGGTTACTTCAATATTTTCTTTATTTAATGAATTTCAATAGAAAGAATCTTTCGTATTTACCTCTGTATATGATTGCATATCTCATCATTCACAATTTATAAGGTTATCATCCTCAGGTAATAATTTAATTCTTAAAATCGTTAAAAATTATTTAATCGCCAATTCATCACTGTAGTTTAAATGGAAAATATATTTTTAATCAATTTCTTAAAGTTTTTCATATAAATCCTTATCATTATATAATATATTGTACTGAGGTGGCAAAAGCAAATGCAAAAACACAAGCAGCAGCCGATAAAAATATGATTGACAACAAAATCAGAGAATACATGCCATAATCAACAGAGGTATGATTGACATCAAAGACGGAAAACACAACACTTGAAAGGCAATATCAAATAAAAATATGATTGACGTCAATCGAATAACAGCCCGAAGAGGCAGAGAATAATGTTAGTTTTTAGTTATCTTAGTCGAAGACAGAAAAGAAAGAGATCAGATCATACAGAGAGAGAGAGAGAGAGAGAGAGAGAGAGAGAGAGGAAGAGGGAGAACAGAGAACTATCTTTGGCAAACAACTCTCCGTCGGCTCCTTCGTATGTGCGTGATTACTCCATACCAATGTAACAATTGTTGTCTGAAAGACGTTATAGATCTTTGATAGTCAGGTTATACAACAAACATATCGACGAATATTCTTTCAGCATCATTATGTCAATCTTCCCCAAGGTTATACCTCATGGCAGTTACTGAATGACTTACAACAACATCTCGTGGCTTTTGGCTGGAATTACATAATTACAAATATTATTCTTATGCTAGAGAAATCTTAATTTTTCAAACACGCAATGCTTTCAATCAATTAATCTGATTTCAGTTTTCTTAATTTTTTCGTCATCTAATATTAATTACCTGTTATACGTCCTTGGTCTTTATATTTTTTCAAACTCAACCAGCTACTAATGATCGACGCCAGACATTTCATTTTGTGTAAAATTATGTCTTCCCTCTGCTGTAAGTATAAGGACTAAGGAAATCATGACTGTCTGCAACTCTCAATCATTTGGAGGCCTTAACCACAGTTTTCTACCTGTCAGTACTTATTTTGTCATATACTTACTCATTCTCATTAGTTGTAACATTATGTACATCTTGCAATGAATTTATAATATATGTGCAATTTTTTTCAGCCGTCCTTCCTCAATTTTAACTCATTTTGATACAAAATAGACTTATCTATTTTGTTTCCATCTACCAGAAACAATTCTTGGTATTCACATAAGAATCTATGGTCGTCTAAGCATCTTTCTGTAGAGCAAAATCCACATTAAAATACGTCTCCTCATAATCTGAGTAGAAATTGTTCAACCATATAGCAGGACTGATATTACATAATGCTTTCTTCTTTATAATGAAATATTAATACCTTATTTAGCTTTCAGAAGCCATAATTTGCTTTTCAAATATGCCTTCATATTTCACTGTTAAATTCCCCGATCCTTATCGTGTAGATATTTACGTTTTCGCACTTGCTTAACTTTTGAAACCTATTATTCATAGCTCTTATCTGAGGCGATTTGTCTTGCTGAGTACGATGCATTATGTCTTCTACAATCTATAGTTAATCTTGCTTCCCATTTCATTTGACAGAAAGTGAAGTGATATATCCTACTCTCATTCATAATAAATGGAATTGCTTATTTTAATATTTCTGCTCATTTTCGTTGTAAACGCAAATATTTTGAACAACTAAAGCTGTTCTTGTATTTTCCCTCTGAAGCGTTTACTTGCCCTCTTGATAAGGAGTTCCTCTCATATTTTTTCTACGATATTGATACCTGGGTCTTAACAATCAAATTCCTTGTTCGTTCAGGCCTCTTCGCAGAAGCCTTTTATTTAAAACGTTTGAATTTACATAGATATTTAGGAAATATATTGAAGTGGTATGTCGATTTACACACTAAGTTGAGTAAGAACAAGACAGGAAATAGCCAGTCATGGATAGCGGAGTAAGACGGATTGAATTTATAATAATAAAATCTTAATACAAACTTTTCTTATAGTTATAATGATAACGAAATACATGAAAAGTGAAATGGAACAACGGACAAAATATTGGGTAAATAAAAAAATACGAATAAAAAGATAATGATATTTATCAGAATATTCTTATCTATACTGAACGGAAGATTTGAAAAATTAATTTTGTTGTTTGTGTTTTGCGATAGTTAAATTCTCTCTATCCTCTCTATTATAATAAAGGCCGTTTATATATATATCTATATATATATATATATATATATATATATATATATATATCACGCTCCTGATTAGAGAAACAATAGCGAGATAGTGTCGGCTCAGGTTATTTGTTTTAATAATAGTCATGAAAACACATGCCTCGTATTTGCTCTTGAACAGGGCTTTATTCTATTCTGCTTTTTGCATTCAATGTCGTCGGGTTGCGATATATATATATATATATATATATATATACCCCTCGTGTCACAATGAGGGTGTTGGTAGAGTATTTTGTTGTTATGGTTTTGGGGTCATACAACTTAATGAAACCTACTCAATGATAGCTACATTATTATCCTCAATTTTTGACGTCAAGGGCCCTCTTGTATTTAAGATTACTTGTATTTATCAGTATGTTTTATCGCTAGAATTGTTAGTGAAGTATTTGTCTTAATTCTCTTGTGAATAACGCTACTGAATATTTTCCTCATCTCAATAGATTTACATTCTTCATATTTGATATAAACATCTTATTCAGTGTGTCATGTTCCTTTAGGTCGTGGTAATAATATCTCTCAACAGCTTTTTCTTTCTTGTAGCACTTAGAAAGATACATTTTTTCGTTATCTATTCAGTCTGATAATGTTGGTTACTGGCTAATTTCTCTCTTGCTTTTTCCTGTATGTTCGGCGAATATCTCATTCACTTGTTCTTCTTTCATTATTATATGGCCTAGGAATGTCAAATATCTCTGTCTGATTTTTAGAATAAGTGTCCTTATTCTTCACACTTTTTAACATTTTTTCTTTCTTATATTTCCATCACATGACAAAAATTACAAACTTGAATTTTATAATATACTTTCACTTTTCATAGAAGCAAACTTCTTTCGCTACGCATTGCGTTTTCTCAACTGTCAGATAATTTTCCCGCATTCTCTGCCGTAGAAAGTGGTTGATATTAAATAGCAATTTAACAGACTTTTCTCTGTTTCTAATGACATTTTTGTATCTGAAAACTTCGTTCAGCGTTTTGAAGGCATTTTCCTTAATTCCATTGCGCCTTCAGATTTCGCTGTTGCATTGTTCGTCCTTACAAAATGTTCTTTAAAAAATTCATAAGAAAAAAATGCAACGTGGAAACAAAATGGAGATACTGATATGTATCAGAGAACAGAACAAGACAAGATACCTCACAGAAATTATTAAATGTCAAGAATGAACGTGCGCAGGACGCAGAGAAAGAGGTAAACTCATACAAAAGAATAGGTTTTTATGTGTAATGCTTCAGTAATATGTGTGTTTTTCTTCGTGCTTTTACCATTTGGGTATATGTGATCTTTGTTTGAAGTTGAGATGGACTAATATATTTTCCAACCTGTTAGAAATTATTATGTAAAGCCCATAAAATTCAATACATAGTATTTTCTTTTAAAAAAAGATCAGATTTTAAATGACAAATTTTGATAACAAAACAATGGCAGAGTTAAATTTTACGTGATCTCATTCAGTTCTATGAAATTTATTTGATTTTTCTAATTAAAGGCTGTCTGGGAAAAAACAGAGCATTATATGTTATTTCAATAAAATTGTAATCAGGTCACGTGCAACCAATCATCACTTAGAACCAAAAATAACAAGCATATATAAGATCTTTGATTATTTTTACCAATCACAATCAATCAGCAATCCATTGATTTACTTAAGTTATTGATATCAGCAGGATCAATTACAGACATGATGGATTTAATTTCTGAGCAGTTGTCAGTTTTTCCTGACATATTGATTACCACTTTTATATAATTTCATTTTCACAATTGATTATAGATTTTCAATTTTCATTCAGATGAAGATATGGCGGTGCAAAATCTCATATCATGTCTCCTGTAAAAGTTTACAATCAAGAAATCGAGAGGCAACTTTAGGGACATGAGATAGAGATAGAGGATTGAGGATTGATATGCGTATCAGCGAGTCTGGGACTTTACAAAATAGATTCATTGATTTGCTCTTTTTTATGTTTTATCAACATTTGAATGTTATTTAAAATCAGAGATTAAATTGTAATAATATTTTGACGATAAACATTTTACTGTTATACATTATTTTAATTAACCCATAGATAGAAGGGAAGAGGTGGTTTCCTGCTTTTACTAAAGGTATTTGGGCATAAGTGAAAATGAGCAAAATGATAAGTGAAAATGAGAGGAATTCGACAGACTCTGTGATTAACAATTCTGAGCCGTTTTATATTACATAACTCGCACAACAAGCATACATCATCTGCTTTTTGCAAACTATCAGTCATACAGGTACTGTCCAACTCAACGTTGCTTAACTTCGTAAATCGTAGGAAAATTGGTGTTTCAATGTGGTGTGACTGTAACAATTTATAAAATCACAATAACATTGCCCACTTTCCTTGTTTCATCGATTTTGAATGAGTCAGTTATTCATATGTTGCCAATTCAAATACATTGTGACATTATTAATTCATGTTTGCTTTCTTTTAGCCGGAGGCACAAATGCATCGAATAAAATACAATTTTGGATAATTTATCAATTCCATAGACCAACACTTGAGATCTGTTTGTGGAAATTACTTCAGCAAAATCAATATGTATTTATTGGTCCAACTTTGACACTTTAACATATTTGCTTTAATGAATGCAATTTTCCTGGGAGATTTGCGAAGTATTCTATATATTTGACCCAGTGAAACAAATCTAATCTTTGGTTATAAATGACAACTTCCACAGAATTTGTTTAATCTAACGTTCATGTATAGGTCATGACATTCTCCTTGCTTTTAGTGCTCAATTTAATTATATTTTCAACAATTGTATCCTGTGTTTGGGCAGCAATTCACTTTTTATGCAAGATTAATTAATAACGATTGGCAAGGTAATATGGTTAAGAGTTTATTTAATTTTTTCTTTTATTCTTACGTATCAAGGATGATTAAATTTTTACTTAAACATAATGTATGAATTGTTTTATGTAAGTAACTCGAGGTGTAAGAAGGTTATATACTCCAAACACTGTCTTGATACATACATACAACAATTTATACATTCAGTTAAAAGTTACAATAAAATGATATTTGTTTATACTAAAATTAAACCGAAAGCACTCGGACATACAAAAATCTTCTGCATAGATAATGTCCAGAAAAGAAGAGAATTCTTAGAATATAACGGAAATTAAACAAAATAAATAAAACAGCAGTACCCTGTCAGTAGTTTTCAATTAAATTTTGATAGTGACTGTTATGGATTTATTTGGTAATATAAGTAAATATTCGACATTCATTAACCGAGAAGCCACTGCTATATTTACATGACATTTAGAAAATTGCTCTCTTAAAGAAAATTTGATATTTCTAAATTTATTAAGTAGAGTAACTGTAATTTCACTTTCTAGTGTTGATGGGGTTTTTCTTATTAACCTTTTCATTGAAGTATGGTGGCTCAATTATTTCATTATTTTCTCTTGCAGAAAGTTTAATTAGCTAATGATGTTGAAAGTTTTTAAGTGATGTTGTTTCTGTTATTTAGTACAAAATATATTTTTAATCTGTAACGCTAGTCGGGAAGATTCAAAGAAGTATGGTCCTCGCAAATGACTGTTATCAAATTTCTTTCAACGTAATATTCTCCATTATTCTTTGAAAGCGATTGTAATCTTCTGTTATTTTATATACATATAAATGAGTTTAGCTCCATTCAATATATCCAATTGAACGTCTCAATAAGAATATTTGTATGTATGTATGTATGTATGTATGTATGTATGTATGTATGTATTTTAATTTATTAGTCTTATCACTTTGTAGCGTACTTGGTCTGTCTTGATAAATTAGGCTTGAGAAATATTTTTACTGTTTAGTTAAATATCTATATTTTGGTCTTGTTGTTAGTTTCTTTCCTTTTCCCAATTTCTCTTCTTGGTGATAGTAGGAAATGCAAAAAAAAAACCGTCTAAATTACGCACAAATTAAAAATAACACTAACATTTCTTTTTAACATATATATTTACCAAAATTACACAGTATCTTGTAAGAGTAAATTTATTCAATAAAATCGCCATTTACTTCAACAATGACGTCCAGACGACTTCAGAATCTGCTGCAATTCTTCAAGACAATCTTCGTATTTAACTTGGAAAATGCTGCCATGATCTTTGCCTTCAGTTTATCTTTTTTTGTGACACGATACTTTCTTTGTTTTTTATACGCCCCCACTTTATAATCCACTGAGTATAATTTAAGAAGTTAGGTAGACGGACGTAAAGTGTCATATGGTTAAAGAAATTGTCTGACTGCCATGACTGGTATCTTTTGCTTGTATGACATGTTGCAGGTTCCTTGACCCAGATATGCGGTCTTCCAGCAACCACCTTCTTGACACTGAGCAGCACTTCATCCTCAAGTTAACTCATAAAGGCTTCTTTATTGTTTATGAGGCCTTGTGATTAGATGAAGAGAGAATAACGTCGCTATCAAAACAATCACTTCAAACACCTTCGTAATCACGAGTGGAATCAACCAACTCTTTTCCATTCCTCTGCACTGCCTTCAGATTTACACGTAAACACTCACAAATGCTTTTATTGGAGCTTCCAATACGAATTTTTTTGCCAGATATTTTATAATCTTTTGGTCACGCACTGTAACCAACTGACTATTATATGTGCAAACGACAAAATAAAAAACAACAGACGCACACAATATATATATATATATATATATATATATATATATATATATATATATAGTTTTTTTTTCATATCGATAATTGTATATTTCATTGTACTTCCCTTGTAAATTCTGCTTCTGTCCACCTTCTTGGCTATCTACTCCATGCTTATGCTGCAAATATGAATCAAATTTTCTGGGTGGATACAGCGAATCCGGCATGATCAGGAGCTTAGCATTACAATGCTCAAACCCTCGTTCACGATGGCTTGTGACTTCCGGTTTCCGGACAAATTCGTCTTTCCGATATCACACAGAAGCTCCCATAGCGTGCTGGAAGTTTAAATCTTCTCGCAAGCTGATATCATAAAACGATGGCAGATTCTCCAAAATTGGTCTTATATAGAATCGCATTGAGAATTTCAGCTTTCAAACGAATTATTAACACACTCAAGTATATTACAGAGGCGCCCTTGAACACACAGATAAGGACACACACCATTGCATATATATGTGTGTAAGTAAGTATACAGAGAGTGCGAGAGAAAGAAACTTGCTTACACATCATTTCAGAAGTAATCATAGCTATATACATGCATGATCACATACATACATACATACATACATACATACATACATACAAGTTTTTCCAGTAAAGATTCATATGATTTTTATTATTTCGTAGCAGCTCGTATGTGGCCTTTCTGTTCTGTTTGGGAATTAAACTTTATTTTGCCTCATCTTTAAACGCCTTTTGCAATAAATATAATATTTCTAATTTTGAAGTTTCAAATGTTATACGCCACCAACCACGTCACATTACTTTCAATTTTTACTGCAAAGAAAAATTCTATATAACGTGTACCTAATGTCTTATATCGGCAAACATATATGTATACTCATTTTTGAAATGTGTATGAACGTTGTACAGTATGAATCTTCCCTCAACAGAAATACATTATTTTTTTGCCCATTATAGTCTTGGAAATCCACTCATTCCATCATACTTCCTTGTTCAGAAATAATGCATGTAACTTGTATAGATCTATAGAAAGAAAACTATCTGTAACTATCCATAATTTGTGTAAGTATTCGTTATCAATAATAATTCTTCAGTGAATAATATACTTAAACAATTGCTCATTAAAGAGCAAATGATTTTCACTGTCGTAAGTTGAAATTCTTATTAATATAATTATACAGAACAACCGTGAGTATTCAGTGGTTATTGCGTGCAAAATTATTTGTATAGGCGAGATCCATACGTAATACATAATGTGTCTATATGAATCCCAGGTTACATTCCACTTTTCTGAAGATATTTCTCCGTCTTTACGAAACTTACTTTGCAGTTAATCTTCAAAATATTTCAGAAAATCATTACACACAAACGCTCACGTGTCCATATTGTGAATAGTAATTTCTAACGGTCATCTACAAAAACAATTCCTCGCTCATTCAAAAAAGACCCAAAGAGAGAAAGAAAAAAATATATATACAATTGCTATATGGAAAGAAAAAAAAAGAAAAAGAAAAAATATTTATGGAAAAAGAACGAAAAGTATACAGATACATTAAGGTAAACGTCATAGATGGACACATAATCTAACGCAACCCATTCGCTTTCATAGAAAAACATGACATGGATATTTAATCGTAAAAGTTAGTTTTAAATATAATGGGATATACTTACGGTAAAAAGTAAGTTGTAAATCATAATTTTTAATACAAAATAAGATATGATCAATAGTATATTATGAATACAGTTAAAATAATTAAAACTTATAAAAGAAAACAAAACTTATAATCAAATATAGAAAATATAGAAAAATGACAAAAGAAAAAAAGAGAAAAAAGAAAAGAAATAGAAGAACAAATAGTTTAGATAAAAAAGAAAATTAAAATAAACGTCTTATATCGACCACAGCGTCTATTACAGTTATCTGCTTTCTTAGAAAAACATGACATGGAAATTTAACAAATGTTGTAATATCTAAAATGGGATATATTTACGGTAAAAAATAAATTGTAAATCATACTTTCTAATACAAATTAAAATATAACCACTAGTAGTAAAATATTATAAATATAGTTAATATAATTAACACTTAAAAAGAAGAAGATAAAAAATATTGAAATATATCTTAAACAAAAGTAACAAACTATAATAATAGAAATAATCATAATAAATAAATATATATACCAACTAAAACAATAATAATAATATTAATAATGATGATAAAAGAAATGATCTTAAATAATATTAATAAAATAATATTAAAAATAATAAAAATAGTAATAATCATAATAAATATATGTATAAAAAATTTTAACACTAATAATAAAATAATAATATATTTATTATTAAAAAAGAAAAGAGTTCCTAAATAATAGTAATAAAAGAATATTATGAAAATCATAATATTAATAATAAGCACCATATATATATATAAAAAATATTAACACTGATAATAATAATAATAATAATAATAATACTAAAAATATTAAAAAAGAAAAGAGATCTTCAATAATAGTAATAGAATAATAATCATAAACGCTAAAAAAATCTACATATGCATATATATATATATATATATATATATATATATATATGGGTAAGCACATAAATACATGCATACACATATAGATACATATACACGCATACAAAAATTTAAAACCAGGTATACTTATCCCATATATATTTTAATATATATACCTATATATAAAAATACATATATACATCCACATACACATATGCACATCCACCATAAACAATATATATGTAATATATATATATATATATATAGTATACACACGATATTACAATCTAAAATATTATAAAACAATACAATATAATATAACTATAAACAATAAAATTACTAAAAAAAAAACATATTTGGGGGTAAAATGAATGTTTCCAACTGTAAATTCCAGATTTTTCTCCAAACAAAAACCTCACCTTTTTAAGTTAAATTAATTTAAATTAATTCTAATTACATTATTGTTCTAGCTAAAGTATTTTATTTATATTTTTATGCCTGCATATACATATCAATTCCTTACATTGATTAAGGACTTCCTTTGGATTATTTTATTTGATAATAATCAATTTCTCCTCCAAGCATAAATTACAACTATCCCTGAAGAGCGTTAGCGTATTTTCGCAAGTTCAGCGGCGAAATACGTATTACTGATGAAATTGCAGAATATCTAAAAAAAATTTCTAATATAAATAACACTATATATATATATATATATATATATATATATATATAGTCATCCGCAGTGTTATCTGTTTCGCTGTATCACAGAGCATCAGTACGGTTAGACCCCGATTGCTTTTAACCCAGGATTAGAAACCCGACCGAATTGGTGTCAGTCGGCGATTCTACCCCTTGTCTACTGGCGTTAGGTAGAAGAAGTTAGTTAAAAAAAGGAAGGCAAAAACACACTAGTTTTCGATAGACTGAGATATGCTGATGAAAAAATGATAGAACATAGAATAAAAAAATAATTAGTTGGTGTTTTTCGTTTGCCAGAAACATAAATGAAAGTAATCATTTGGTTTTGGTCAAGACTGAGATTAAGTCATAATATATTCTAAGGACCTTCTTGACAAAATAAATAAAATTATTGCGAACATTGAAAACAAGCGGCGAGGTTAGGAAATCTTTTACGACCATAGTATATAGCGCAAGACTGTGCTCGAAGATCGATTGATTTATGAAAGCTGACAAATAAGAGTAGACAGGCTCATAATCAAAACTATAAAATTATATTAATTAATTTTTTCATTTACAAAATTCAATAAAACTTCTCAAATTAAAGAATAGTTAAGGTTTCAGTCACTTGATTGCTAAAGGATTAAAATAGTGAATTTCATGCTAGGAAACAAACAGACAATTGCACGATAAAAATAATTTGGAACATGATTAAAATTTGGCCGTTTAGGCTAGATCATGACTATGTATCTTTGAATATATACATACACACACACAACGGGCAGCGACATACACACACACACACACATATATAATATACATATATATATGTGAGTGTGTGTATGTATTTATATACATATATAATACATGTATATTTACATATATAATGTATATATATATATATATATATATATATATATATATGTGTGTGTGTATGTATTTATATACATATATAATACATGTATATTTATATATATAATGCAGGTATATATATATGTGAGTGTGTGTATGTATTTATATACATATATAATACATGTATATTTACATATATAATGCAGGTATATATATATGTGTGTGTGTATGTACATGTATTATATTTATATACATGTATAATACATGTATATTTACACATATA
The DNA here is from genome assembly GCA_037127315.1 of Ascarosepion bandense. Lineage (NCBI taxonomy): Eukaryota > Metazoa > Mollusca > Cephalopoda > Sepiida > Sepiidae > Ascarosepion > Ascarosepion bandense. Next base: position 50,651 of record JBBBDQ010028481.1, read on the forward strand.
ATGCAGGTATATATATATGTGTGTGTGTATAATGTAAGTATATGTAAAATATATATAATTTTTATATATATAATATTTGCCTATATATATATTATGAAATTATAATATATATATATATATATATATATATATATACACACACACAGACATATATATGTACATAGAAATATATATATATATATACACACACATATATATGTACATAGAAATATATATATATATATATATATACACACACATATATATATGTACATAGAAATATATATATATATACACACACACATATATATATGTACATAGAAATATATATATATATACACACACACATATATATGTACATAGAAATATATATATATATATATACACACACACACATATATATGTACATAGAAATATATATATATATATATATACACACACACATATATATGTACATAGAAATATATATATATATATATATATACACACACACACATATATATATACATAGAAATATATATATATACACACACACACATATATATATACATAGAAATATATATATATATATACACACACACATATATATATATACATATAAATATATATATATATATATACACACACATATATATATATACATAGATATATATATATATATATATACACACACATATATATATATATATAAAATATATATATATATACACACACACATATATATATATATAGAAATATATATATATATATATACACACACATATATATATATACATAGAAATATATATATATATATACACACACATATATATATATATACATAGAAATATATATATATATATACACACAATATATATATATATATATATATATGATATCACTATGTATATATAGTTTATGATTGTATATATATATATAGTGTCTATATCTTATTGAATATTTGTATCAGGAAAATGATACATAGATAATTATATTTTAAGTCTTAAGTAAAAATAAACCCCATTAATAAACAGATAGACATTTTAGATGTCAGTTTTGAACTTAACAATAATTTTTCAAAATAATATAAAAGTTAATTCTAACTCAATTTACATAAATTCTAATCCTATCAATCCACCGTCAATTACTAAATATATACCCTCTTCTATTCAATTTAGTCGGAGCAATAACACTTCTTACGCAGTAATTTTCGATCATCATTCTTTTTTTTTTTTTTTTTTTATAAGCGTTTCACCCCGAGCAAGGCATGTCACTGCCACTACTGTGCAGGGGGCTACGTAGAGAGGAGAAAGGCTGGTTAAATATAGGACATAACAGAGGGTGGGTGATAGGCGGGTGAGGATACCGAGAATGAGGGTTGGGTAGATGAGAGTGTTGTGAGAATAGTTGGGAGTTAGTGTGATAGGAGGTGTCTATTGACCCTACATTTAAACACCTGGAGATTGTAACTGTCGGGAAAGCAGACTTGTGGAAGGGAGTTCCACAGGCGGGAAGCGCGAGAAAAGAAGCTGTTGGAGTAGAATTTACGGTTACATCTTATTTGTTTAACTGTAAAAGGGTGGGACCTAGTTGCTAATCTAGTATCTCGTGTAAATTCGTGCTTGGGCGGCACCAGTGATCTAAGCTCATCGGAGCAGAAGCCATGAAAGTACTTGTAGAAGAGGCACAGGGAAGCTACATCACGCCGGTGTGAGAGCGGCTGCAGCCGGTCTGCCAAGTTAGTATCAACCACGTTACAGATCCTCCTTTGTATTTTGTCAAGAAGCCCAAGGAGAGCAGCAGGGGCACCCGACCAGATATGGCAGCAATATTCAATACACGGGCGGATGGTAGATTTGTATATGTGCAGAATAGTTTCAGGTGGGAAAAATTTCCGGGCCCTGCACAGAGAGCCGACTTTCATAGCAGCAGATTTGGCAATGGATTCAATATAGTCATTCCATTTGAGGTCCGCCGAGAGTGTAAGGCCAAGGAGGCGTAGTATTTTACTCTCTGGGAGGCTAGCTTGTCCCATGCTAATGGGAGGTAGATGCGATAGTCTATGGTGGTTAGTTGATAACAGCTTTGTTTTGGAGGCATTGAAATTTACCAACCATTTCCTACCCCAGGTCACTACAGATTGGAGGTCCCTTTCCAGTGCGGCAGCGAGGTTCACTTTGTCGTCCAGACCTGGTTTCTGATCGATGCGGGAGTAGATTGTTGTGTCGTCGGCATACATGCCAACTTGGGATCTAATTGTGTCGGGGAGATCATTAATGTAGATCAGAAATAGCGTGGGACCTAGGATAGAACCTTGAGGGACGCCCGCGTTCGTCTGGTAGTTTTGGGAGGCATGCCCATTTAATACCACCTTTAATGTGCGGTTAGAGAGGAAGGACTGGATGAGGTCAAACAGATGTCCAGTTATCCCATAGCTCCGCAGTTTGCACAAGAGGCCAGCATGCCAGACCCTGTCGAATGCTTTGGAGATATCCAAGGCAACGGTTCGGGCTTCACCATTCTTGTCGAGTGCCTGGTATATGTACTCGGTAATGGTCGTTAGCATATCAGCAGTAGACCTGGTGAAGCGAAACCCATACTGTTTGTCAGAGAGAAGCCCGTTGGTCATAAGGTGCTGAATCACCTCGGCGTTGATAATGGCTTCGAAAACTTTGCCAAAGATTGGAAGGAGACTAATAGGACGGTAATTGGCGGGGTCTGAGGGTTCGCCAGAATTCTTAAATATAGGTACTACGCAGGAGGACTTCCAACAGGCAGGAAAGCAGGAAGCAGATAGGCAGAGGTTATAGAGTTTAGAGAGGACAGAGGAGAGTTCTGGGGCACATTTCTTCAGTACTATGACTGGGATTCCGTCACCGCCGCTCGCTTTGTGTGGGTCAAGTTGCGCAATTATCTTGGCGACCAGCGAGGGCGAGATGAGGACGTTATTTAGTTGAGCCTTAGTTCTGGGTGGGAAGTCTGGTGTAGGTATTCCTAACGAGTCCAGTGTCGAAATGGTTGAGAATTTACGGGCAAAGCACTCAGCCTTGTCGGCTGGGGAGGTGAGAACTTCAAATTCATTGATTAGTGGGGGTATTGAAGTCTTGTTCCTGCTGAGCACGCTTTTGCAGAGACGCCAGTAATCTTTGGAGCCAAACTTAGAGGATGCTATGCGTTGCCTAATTCTGGTAGCAAACGCCCTCTTGGCTTCGTTCAGTACTTTTTTACACTTGTTCCGTGCTGAGGTGAAAAGGCGCCTGTTTTGGTTCGACGAGCAGCTTCGATAGAGCCGGAAGAAATGGTTCCGGTGGGCAATAGCGGCCGAGCAAGCGGGTGAGAACCAGGGGGACGAATTAGGTTTTAGTTGGAATTTTCTGGCAGGGATAAAAGCATCGATGCCAGCCTTAACCCAAGAGGAGACTTCGGAGGCACAGTCTTCGACAGGAAGATCAAAGACGTTGTTCCAGGGGACGTCGCAGAGGAAGTCCCTGAACGAATCCCAGTCGGCTCTTTGGTAGCAGTATGATATTCTGCTGGTCTGGTTTTCTTGGGAAGAGTTAGTGCGGATTGATATGTTTACGGAGACTACGGCGTGGTCAGAATTTCCAAGGGGGCAGAGTTGCCTGGTAGTGCAGGAGTCTGGGATGGAAGTAAAACAAAGGTCGAGTAAAGAGTCCCTTCCGTTAGGGTTTTTAGAGAAACGCGTGAGGAAGTCCACCACTTGCGTTAGAGCTTGGGCTATTGAAAAGTGCATGGTGCGGATCCCAGCAAGGTCGGTGGCTGAGTTTTCAAGCCACTTGGTGTGGTGGGCGTTAAAATCGCCAAACACAAATATTTGGGCAGATGGGTGAGAAGAAATGGCCCTGTCGATGTTATTAGAGATGCAATCAAGTAACGTACAGTCAGAGGAGGAGGGGGAGCGGTAGAGGAAGAAGAGATAGCTAACCGAGCTTAGAAGTGAGAGACGGAAGCACATGAAGGAATGATCAAGGGATTCAAGAGATGTGACCCTGGCTAGGGGGAGTTGTTCGCTGACATATACACCAAGCCCATGCATATGGACATTGGAGTCCTTCCTGAAGAGAGGAAGGTAACCAGGAACGAACAGCTCTGAAGAGGGGATAGAAGGGTCAAGGTTAGTCTCACATATAGCTAAGATATCGGGTGAGTTAGTTAGAAGGAAAGACTCTACACTATTAAAGTTACTGCGAATACCTCGTATATTTGTGAAGGTAACGCAGATAGGTTCTCAATTTTATAATTATAATTCTGCCAGTACGAGCAACAGGTTTAATGGTACTGCTGTGAAATTCAGAAATCCTATTAGCAATGCTATTAATGTGATGAAAAATCTAGGAAAATCATTTTGTTTACTTTTTAAATTATGATGGTTATAACTAAACTAGGACAAAAATTTTGAAACCATAGTAATTAACAATTTCCAAAAACTAATCTTTTTAGTAAAATATTCAATAATATTCGTCTTTAGTTAATCTATTGTTATTCTAATAATCTAGAAAAAATAATAAAAATACAATAACAAGATCCTCAACAAGTATAGAAATAAACAGTACTTGATGCATTACAATGCTGAATTAGATAATACCAAAAATAACAAAACTAATAATAGTGGGTGTGATTGTAAAAGTTCTAAAGAATGTTCACAATATAATAAATACTTAGTAAGTTCCATAGTTTATCTTTATACTATTTGTACAACTAAAAATCCTGATTCCGAAAAGTTTTATATCGGATCTACTAAAAGTCTGTTCAAAACTCGCTCGTATCAACACACACCATGATTCAATATGAGTTTTTATAAATACAGTACTTTTATCCACGCATTTTCGTTTTTTAGAAGAAAGAAAAGAAAGACATAATGCTAAATAAATAAATTGTTCTTCCAAAGGCTCGAACTTGTACATTTGCTCAATGAGAAGTTAAAAATTATCAGATTTAAGGACAAGGTTATGTTGTTCAATAAAAGAAATGGATTTACTTTTCATTGGAAACAGGTTATTATTTACTTCACAATATGGATTGCAATATTAAGAACATATATGTACTGTTTTAACTGCTGTCAATTCTTACTTGCTTTTATTTGATGGGTATTTTCATGTGAATTGTATGTTCTAATTAATTTTGCTAGGTATATAAATCGGCATATTTTATCATATAATTATTTGCTATGTATGTAATATAACATTGAACGTTATGCAATATAGCTATGAGGTATTTAATCTAACATTGATTATCATGCTAATATCCAATAGGTTTTTAATCTAATATTTATCATGTTGTTAATATCTAACACGTATTTCTTATAACTCTGATTGTCAAATTATCTAATATTTATGATTCTCTAGGCATCTATTTCATATGCTTTCTGAATTTTTGACTAGTACCAGGTTTTAAATGTTTGTACTTAGGGGTCCTATTTTTTTTATTAATATACTTATTTATTTATTCCTATATTTATATTATTATTTTTACATATACATATATATGAATGTTCTTCACTCTGTTCATCTTTGATAGGTACTTGTGTACATGGCTTGTCTACCTATTAGGGTGTGATATGTATATAGGAATACATATAATCTTTGAGCAAGTAAATTTATTTGTTATTTTGTTTTATTTGATAATGTGTATGTATGTATAAATTTCTATGAATATTGCTTTTTATATGTACATATATATATATATGTATATTTATATATATATACTTATATATAATATATATATATATATATATATAATATATATATAATTATATATATAAATATATATATATATTATAATATATATAATTTTATATATAAATAAGTATATATATTATATAATATATATAATTTTATATATAAATATATATATATATATTATAATATATATATATAATTTTAAATATAATATATATATATATATATAATATATATATAATAATATAAATATATATATATATTATATAATATATATATAATTTAAATATAAATATGTATATATATATATTATATAATATATATATATATATATATCTTAAATATATAAATATATATATATATATTATATAATATATATATATATAATTTTAAATATAAATATGTATATATATATATTATATAATATATATATATAATTTATATATAAATATATATATATATATATATTATCTAATATATATATAATTTTTATATATAAATATTTATATATATATATATTATCTAATATATATATATAATTTTATATATAAATATTTATATATATATATATTATCTAATATATATATAATTTTATATATAAATATTTTATATATATATATATATTATCTAATATATATATAATTTTACATATAAATATTTATATATATATTATCTAATATATATACAATTTTATGTATATAAATATTTATATATATATATATATTATCTAATATATATACAATTTTATATATAAATATTATATATATATATATATTATCTAATATATATATAATTTTATATATAAATATTTTTATATATATATATTATCTAATATATATATAATTTTATATATAAATATTTATATATATATATATATATTATCTAATATATATACAATTTTATATATAAATATTTATATATATATATATTATCTAATATATATATAATTTATATATAAATATTATATATATATAGATATATATTATATAATATATAGACACTCACACATGAACATTCGAAAATATATACACACAAATACATGAACAGCAGACTTCAGTTATTTAACCTATAACTGGAGGGAAAGGGCGGATTACTAGCTTTCCCAAGGGTACCAGTGGCTAAGTGAATGCAGAATAGTCGACTGGAATTGGAACTCAGCCGACCGATTTCCCTTTCCGAGCCGACATGCACCGCACCACAACGCACGTCCGTCAATAAACGCTGACATCACCTGTATTCACAAGCGGCCAACATTGCTTAACTTCGGTGATCGAGCTGGACCTGGTGTATTCAACGTGATATGACCGTGCTACACACACCTTCACCACTCTAAACAATTCTTTGTGTGGCAGTCTAACTGACTTAGGTACGCATAGGCCAAAATCGACGGGAAAGTCCATAATATATATATATATATATATATATAGAGAGAGAGAGAGAGGAGAGAGATATGAGCTGTGATAAAGCGAAAGAGGTTGCATGTGGATGACTAATATATATATATATATATATATATATATATATATATATATATATATAGAGTGAGAGAGAGAGAGAGAGAGATGTGTGTGTGTGCCTGGTGTGTATGTACATATATATATATATATATATATATATATATATATGAACTTGCCTATGAACTTTTACGCGTATAATTCTCTGTGAATATTCCTTCGCTTATTTGCATATATTTATGGCAGATGTTGAGTAGAAGCAGTTTATGTATGTGTTTTTATTTTAATATGTATATAATGATATGTGGAGTTTTTAGCCGTGTACATTTTTATTTTTGGCTTCTGTATTTGCGTACATATACATTTAATTATATTTATTAGTTCCTTCACTGAAATAGAAATGTGTCTGTCATGCTCTCGTTAATACAAGGCTACTGCCATTTTACGAATGTGTTTTTACATATATCCAATATTGTAGCCTTTTAAAACCTGGCTTTTACGTTTAACGTATGAATTGACACTTCGATGAAAACAAATATATATATATATATATATATATATATATATAATCATCCGCAGACAGATCTGTTTCGCTGTATCACAGCTCATCAGTACGGTTAGACAGCCGATTGCCTTTTTACCCAGGATTGAAACCCGACCGAATTGGCGTCAGTCGGCGATTCTACCTCTTAGCTAAAGAAGGCAAACTTTTTAGCTAATATATTATCTTTATACACGCCCAATAGCTGTATGAACGATGCGTAGGTGTGTCTGTCCTCATATTCATCTGTACTTATGTCTATATATCAAAATATGTTTTTATGCGCAAATACTCGTCTATTTGTCAATATGTGGTTGTCTATAAGTGTTTGTCTATATCTTTTCCTCGTCTATTATCTGAATAACTTTATTTTAATCTAAATTTAATACTTTGTAAACTTAGAATTTAATTTAGTTTTTTTTTTGTTTTAAATACTGAAGGTTTTAGTTTTTACGATGTAGCAATGAATGTACCTATATGCATTCCACTTTCGGCCAATCGTTTGCCATTTATATATCTTTTACGTTTCTACTGTCATCTTACCCACACTCTCTTCCCTCCGTGCATTTTCTCACTTCTTCAGGTGTCGTGTGATGCTTATGTGTGTCTAATCATACTTGACCTCCTACCTAAATATTGGTCTATTTCTCACTGATCCGTTATCGTCGGCTCTTTCCTCTTAGCTCCTCTTTTCTCTCCTGTTTTCCTCTGTTTTTATTTACACATTTTTTTTATTTTATCTTTGTTCTTTATATTTTGTCTGTCACCCTTTTTATTTCCTATGTATCTCTCTTTCCTTTTTGTTTTCCCTTTTTTCAATTTTCTTTTATGTTTTCTAATCTTTTCTATGATCTTTACCTCGTACAAAAAATTTCTAAATGTATAGGGGAAGTGTGATTGTTTAATTAAAAATATAACGCTTATTAACATCATTATTTACTACCTGATGAGACATTGTTTTTTGATGTCGAAACAAAATGTAAAATATTTTAGTAAATTATAATTTATACATGTTTTAAACTATAACTTATAATAAATATTCATAGCTCTATTTCTCTAATAAGCACTGTTTTAATTAATGTTTTGAAGGTTCTTAATACTTTTTCTTTCTTTATTCACTAATATATATATATATATATATATATATATATATATATATATATATATGTGTGTGTGTGTGTGTTTTTTCCTTAAACATGTGTGATTAAATAAGTTGCAAACATTTTGTCTGCATGTTTTTAATAAAATCCGTTCATACTCACGGATAATCTTTCGCGTATTTTCATTAAAAGACGAAAGTAATGATCTTTAACTTTGACAGTTGATTTTATTATTTCTTTCTTGATATTCCCAATTACATTCAATCTCTTTCCAAGATCATCTTCAGAGGTGTGAGTTTTGATAAAAAAATATAACAGCAAATCTATGTTGCTAAAAATACTGTTATGATGACACGGGCATCTTTTTATCAACAGTTTAGAACATTACTACAGTATTCATAGCTGATTTTATTAATTGACAGCTTAAGATTTTAATGAATATTGCCTCGAGGATCTGTATTTTTTTTCTTGGTGTAGAATAATTGTGTTAACTATGATTTTTTTTATATTTTAAACGTAGAAAACAATGTTGTTGTAGTAATCTAGAAATTGACGAATGGTCAGACATGTCTAATGTAAGATGTCAACTTCATGTAGTTATTGTAAATCAAAATATATATTGTAAATCCATCATATATAACCACAAATTTGTGTTACTATGAATTACGGTGAATTTTCTTCTTGCTTCACATGCAACGGTTGACAAATTGTTTATCGTTCGTTACATAATGAAAATTATCTAAAAGAGTAATTGTTATGTTGCAGCATTTACCAACTGAAACAAGTTTTCTGTATAAAGCGACACAAAATTCTAAAATGGTCTGAAAGCCTGTGATTAAATCCAATAAATATGTCATTGAAAATATTTACCGTTTATTAATTATTGTTTTTATATTTTGTTCAAATAACATTAAAAATGACTATGCGATGCGGTACGAAGTTGCTAAGTAGATCTTATTTCTTGAAAATATGAAATATAAAAGAAATGAGAAGGATGCGTGTGTGTGGGTGGCACAATATGGTGGTTCATAGAGAAAAGCTATGGACTAAAGAAAGGAATGCTTTCCGTCGTTTGGTCTATGGGAAATTGTTTGTAGTATAGAAAATATTTCTTTATCCGGTACACTGTGAAAACAATTTTTCTATATCAAGGCATTATGATATTCTCGTCTTGTGTTATTCTGGGATAAAAAAAAGCTCGCCAGTAGATTATCACCTGATTTCTGATCCTCCTGTCATCAACATGTCGTGCGACCGTTAAATTTTTAATCCTCCTACTTCATTATGTTCCTTATACTTGAAAGACAGTTGAAATGCCTAAGTGGCTACTTTGACAATAATTTACTTAAAACATCGTCGTTAATCAGGAGTTCAATCCATAGTATTCTCAGCATCTTTCTACAGAACCACATTTTTTTGTTGCAAGTTCCTTCATTGATGTGAAGGTTGTCCAGAAATGAATGACCTAGAGAATGACCGATATTCTATGTTAGACCAGTAATCTAGATCATAACTGTATGTTTCACAAATGAATCCTCATTTATGAATATGAATAAAACAGAAGGTTAACCGCAACCTTCACGGACTTGGATCTGATCATTAAGACTTCTCTGTCTCAGAGGAAATATCCAATATGTAAACGTTTGAATGAACAGCGGGAGTTAATCTATCCATTTATTTTTTCGTATTCGTTGCTTGGCTGATTGATATTACTACATGCCAAACATTGTTCCCTGTATTCATCTCTACAAAAATATCATATAGAAAAGAAATAATGAATAGCATTATGCAAAAGGATACGCAACTGAACGACAAATTGTGTGAAAAATTAATGTTGATCTTTTTAACCACTAGAATCATCATGTCTGATTGAAGTAATGTTCTTATGAATAGAATTATATGATTGTCTAGATCCCGAGGCAGTTTATAACAAACAAGGAAGAACATGTATGTATAAAAATGTAATCTTATGTTTTTATGCTTTGTCGTTGATGCTGGTGAATGCAGGTGGGCAGCCGAAAATAAACTGCGCATAAGAACGTGCTATCGTGATATGTTAGCAAATCTCAATATATTTCAATCAAATATTCCAGATAGTATATAGTCTTAAAAATACCACAAACTTTTGCTTTTACTGCTTGTCGAGTGATTATTATTTGCATTTTGTTTTCATCAACTACCGCCGGATGTATATTTCAACAACCCTTGTTCTTTGTTGAATTTTATATATCTGTCAATCACATTATTGCCGTCTCATCGCCTTTCAAAAAGGTTGTCAATCTTGTTGACTTTACGTAAAGTCGGATGTACCTGTCAATTGCTTCCGCCGTTCAAGGTAATATATCACACAGCGTGTGACCAAAATCTCAATAAGTTTTCGTTTAATAACTATTATTAGGTTTCTTTCATGTATCTTGTAAAGAAGGAGCAGAAAATTAACCCTCAAAAAACAGGACTGATAAACAAGCTAGTCTGAAAATGCCCAAACCCGTCTGCATCTCTTATACTGACACACGTGGTATCCGCACTAAATTCCTCAGCGTTGATTCATTCCTTCACACTAACTCACCTGATATCTTGGCCCTATGTGAAACTAACCTTAACTCTTCTATCCCCTCTTCTAAGGTTGAGGTACCTGGCTACCTTCCCCTTTTCAGGAAGGACTCCAATGTTCATATGCATGGGCTTGGTGTGTATGTCAGCGAACATATTCCCCTAGCTAGGGCGACATCCCTTGAATCCCCGGATCATTCTTTCATGTACTTCCGCTTCTCACTTCTAAGCTCGATTAGCTATCTCTTCTTTCTCTACCGCTCCCCTTTTTCCACTGAATATTCGTTACTTGACAGTATTTCTGACAATATTGACAAAGCCATTTCTTCCCATGCGTCTGCCCATATATTCGTGTTTGGTGACTAACGCCCACCACACCTAGTGGCTGGAGAACTGTCACCGACCCAGCTGGTGTGAACACCATGAATCTTTCAATCACCCAATCCCTTACGCAAGTGGTGGACTTTCCCACGCGTTTCTCCGACATCCCTAACGGAAGGGATTCACTACTAGACCTCTGCTTCACTTCCATCCCAGACTCTTGCACTACCAGACAACTCTGCGCACTTGGTAACTCTGAGCACACCGTAGTTTCCGTCAACATTTCATTCCACTCCCACCCAACCCAAGAAACCCAGACAAGTAGAACATCTTACTGCTACCAAAGAGCAGACTGTGATTCGTTCCGAGACTTCCTCTGTGACGTCCCATGGAAAACGTTTTTAGTCTTCCCATCGAAGAATGTGCATCCGAGGTCTCCTCCTGAGTTAAGGCTGGCATCGATGCTTTCGTCCCTGCCAGGAAATTTCAGCTTAAATCTCATTCGTCTCCATGGTTCTCGCCCGCTTGCTCGGCCGCCATTGCCCACCGGAATCATTTTTTCCGACTCTATCGTAGCTACGCGTCGGACCAAAACAGACGCCTTTTCGCTTCAGCTCGTAATAAGTGTAAAAAGATACTTAACGAAGCTAAGATGTTATTTGTTGCAAGAATGAAGCAACGCATAACATCCTTTAAGTTCGGCACCAAGGAATACTGGTGACTCTGTAAAAGAGTACTTAACAAGAGCACGTCTACAATACCCCCACTAATAAACAAATTTGAGGTCCTCACCTCCCCAGCGTACAAGGCTGAATGCTTTGCCCGCAGATTCTCGAATAATTCGAGACTGGACTCGTCTGGAGTTTCTACACCCGAATTCCAACCTAGAACTGAGGCTCAACTGAATGACGTCCATATTACACTCTCGCTTGTCTCTAAGATAATCTCAAAATTTGACCCTCACAAAACGAGCGGAGGGGACGGATTCTCAATCATAGTCTTAAAGAAATATGCCCCCGAACTTTCCTCAGTCCTTTCTAAGCTTTATAACTTCTGCCTATCTGCTTCCTGCTTTCCTGCCTGTTGGAAATCTTCCTCTGTAGTTCCTATATTTAAAAACACTAGAGAACCCTCGGACCCCGAAAATTACCGAACTATCAGCCTTTTCCCGATTTTTGGCAAAGTGTTCGTAGCCATTATCAACGCCGAATGTTCATCTCACAGCACACAGGCTCCTCTCGGACAAGCAGTATGCTTTCCGCTTCACCAGGTCTACTGCTGATAAGCTAACGACCATCACCGAGTACATATATCAGGCACTCGATAGGAACGGTGAAGCCCGAACCGTCGCCTTGGATATCTCTAAAGCGTTCGACAGAGTTTGGCATGCTGGCCTTCTGTGCAAACTACGGAGCTATGGACATTTGTTTGAACTAATCCAGTCATTCCTCTCTAACCGCACAATGAAAGTGGTATTAAACGGACATGCCTCCCAGAACTACCATACGAACGCAGGTGTCCCTCAAGGCTCTATCCTAGGTCCTACGCTCTTTCTGATATACATTAATGATCTCCCTGACTCCATAAGATCCCAAATAGGTATGTACGCCGATGACACCATAGTTTACTTTCGCCTCGACCAAAAATCTGGTGTAGGCGACAAAGCTAACCTTGCAGCCGAGCATGAAAAGGACCTCCAATCCGTAGTGGACTGGGGTAAGAAATGGCTCGTAAATTTTAATGCTTCTAAAACGAAGCTACTATCAATTAACCATCATAGACAATCGCACCTACCCCCCCATTATCATGGACCAGGCTTGCCTCCCGAGAGTAAAACACTACGCCTCCTTGGTCACACACTTACAGCGGACATCAAAAGGAATGACTATATCGAATCCATTGCTAAATCCACTGCTATGAAAGTCGGTTCTCTGTGCAGAGCCCGGAAGTTTTTTCCGTCTGAATCTATCTTGCACATATATAAATCTACCATCCGCCCGTTCATTGAATACTGCTGCCATATCTGATCGGGTGCCTCTGCTATTCTACTCGGGCTTCTCGAAAATTTACAGCGGAGTGTGTGTAATGTGGTCGATACCAACTTGTCAGACCGTCTGCAGTCTCTCTCTCACCGGCGCGACGTGGCTTCCCTGTGTCTCTACTATAAATACTTTCACGGCTTCTGCTCCAAAGAATTAGATCACTGCTGCTTCCTAGATACGAATTTGCACGATAAACTAGAGTAAGAACTAGATCCCACCCTTATACAGTGAAACCGTTAAAATGCAACCGCAACTTCTACTCCAACAGTTTCTTTTCTCGCACTTCCGGACTGTGGAATTTCCTTCCACATGTATTGATGTAAGGTCAATAGACAACTCCTAACACACTAAGTCGCTACCATTGTTTCAAAAACTCTTCCCATCTGCCCAACCCTCATCCTCGGTATCATTACCCATATATCACCTTCCTTCTGACATTTCCTACATCTAGCCACTCCTCCTCTTTACCTTCCCCTATGTAGCCTCATGCGCAATAGTGGCAGTGGAATGACTTGCTTGGGTGAAATGATTAAAAAAAAAAAAAAAAAAAAGAAACAAAAAAGTTAGTTCTTTCTCCCAGACCAAAGATCGTATTTTCAGAATCAACCTTTATATCATCGTCATACCTTTTCTGTAATGCTTCAAGAATTGAGACAAAGTTAACTTCTACAAACTTTCGGTTAGGAACAAAGTTGAGCGAATGTTGAAGAATATCGTAGATACATTTTAATCTCTTGGATATAACTACAGCAGATTTCCTAACGCATTATTTTGTTTTTGTACAAGACGGGCAACAGCTCATACGCTAAGATCAAATATTTCAACTTCAGATCCAAGTTTTGGTGAAATAATTAAGAAATCTTGATTGTCGATAAAATTAGCCATCATGTTCCTTGGACTAACTTTTCGCGAGTAGTTATGCAGCAATCCCAACGATTTATGTCAGCAAGCCACAGCTTCACAAGCGACTAAAAAACAACTTTCAGACAGACATCAAAATATTAGATCCTGAAACACGGAAAGCTAATATAAAAATGGGTTTAGAAAATATACGATCTTTCGGAGCAACTACGAATGTAAATTTACAGATAAAGCAACACACACACACACACACACACACATATGGGATTTAGAATTTTATTTTATTTTGTTTCTTATATAAATGGGCCGATATCATTAAAAAGTTTAATTTAATCAAAGAAGAAAACGATTCAATAGAAAAACATTGATTAAGTTGTCTAGATCACAAGGCCATCCGCAATAATATCTATCTAAACATATTTATAAATGGAAATATGTCTGTGTGTGTGCATGTGTGTGTGGGAGTGAGTGTGTGTTCGTTATCAATAGACTCCGAAACGGCTAAACCGATTTTCTTGAAAATTTACACAGTTGTACTATAAGCGTCTGCGAGTGTTCTTAGCTAGGTTTTGTGTCGAGGTACCACCGATAAATATCGAAAATCGGTAATCTAAAAAATTCGGTTATAGAATGAGTGGTCCGATTATAATCAAATTTGATACACTCATAGACAAAGACATAAAAAAAAAGAATTTCAGAAGTTTCAAGGTTGCAGTTTTTACAATAGTGCAGAAAATCGATAATATATATATAAAAATCAAGATGTTTGTGTGTGTGTGTTTATTTGCCTGTATGCCTGTTTTAGTTTTTGCTTCGGGTTTGGCTCTAAGTAGGTATAATTGTAGTTCTTAGTCTCAGCCATAATACCATTTACTTTTTTGAGCCTTCAAAATTCAGTTTACGACGAAAAATCTTATTTGATATTGATACCAGGAAAACAAAATTTGACTTACATCCATTAATTTTTCTTTCAGTTTACGGTTTTTAGTTAACTGGAAACAACTATTGCTTTTTAGTCTTTCGTGCCAACGTCCAAAGAGTCTGAGATCCAGGATCATGGATTAGTTTTAAACATTTCATTACACCCGAGCAACGCCGGGCTATGCTGCTAGTATATATATATATGTGTGTGTGTGTGTGCGCGTGTGTGTGTGTGGTGTCTGCGTATTTAAGGAGAAAGCTTCCATTTTTTCATATATTTTTATATCTATCGCTTTCTGAAAAGGATATGTGAATACCATACTCATCGTAGCTAATTAATCAAGGATGCCACTTCTCTAAAATATCACACCTGACGGGGTTAAAAGTGTATTAATCTGCTGTAAAATGTCTGAAAGCCATGATCTTGATATTGATCTAAATCTTATGAATTAAAATGCGTAAAAGTTAATTTTTGGATGCCCGCAATTGCTATGCAAATATTAAATGACAAGAAGATTCTATAAAATTCCGCGTTAAATATAGTCTAGCAAAAAGACAAAAGGTAAATCAAAATCTGTGAATATAGACTAAGAAACCAGTTCATTATCTTTCCAAACAAACTGTAATTGAGTACTAATAAAGAGAACGTTTGTAGAAAGGCACGTTTGGCTATCTTGAAGGGATAGGATATAAGAGAATGCTTTTAATTTTGTTTGATCAACTTTCCATTGAATGGCCTGGGTGTTATTCTATTTGATATCTTTGACCAAGTGGACAATCACCTGATTTATGGAATGGGAATAGCATTGCAGTGTATAATTATGCAGTAAAGCTTGAATTATTACTTATGAAATGACCAATCAATTTGTGTCCCAAATGGTTTAGGCTTTTTCCACAATAATCAACATCGACCGGAGAATAACAATACAATTTACTCTAGCATGTCGTTTTATAAATCTGGTTGCTTTTCCATTTTCATGAAAAAATAAAAAATAAATCAAGTACATCCAACTTTTCACTACACTTATCATTATGAATTACTTTTCAGAAAACAGTTTTCATTCAATTCGGACAAAACTGACATATCTATTTCTGATAGTAATAATGTTAGCTCTTTGGCTGGTTTTATTCATTTTAAATAAGATTCCTAATATAACGAACATGTGTCTGTGTTCATATACGTACATACTACATATTGATATAATCAGGGAATCCAACTGTCTTGGTTATCAACTTTTCAAATTAACTCAACTATATTTTGTGATATTATTAAATACAGATATTTCATTATTTTTTAGTAACATTTTCATTTTACGTCGTTTCTGTTTGTTGTGTATTGGCAACAAAAATGTTATGCGGAAAATAATGTGAGGAAAAACACAAGAAATAGAAAGGGGTGATAAGAATATAATTAACAAATTTAATTAAATTGCACTGCAACATATTTTTAAATAAATTAAAGTATCTACAAGAATTTAGTATTGGCTATTATAATATTAGCAAAATATAATTTTCAAATGATACTGTGTTCCTGCGAGTTACCGTAAGAAGACAGAATTTAATTTGAAAGCATGAAAAAGTAAGAAATATCAAGTACAAAATCAAACCAATTTATGGTTTTGGCAAAACAGACAGCATAACTTGTGTGTTACTCATGAAGGAAGCTAAGATAAAATGGGCGTGTAGATTTAACTACAGGCATAGTACAAAAGAGACTACGCGATGTCTGAGATAAGAATCGGTCTGAATGCAGAAGTAACGGAAAAAGGGAAATCAGGAAGTTTTAATGAGACTAAAATCAGGAGAAACAAAAGAAAGTTCCGTAAACTAATGCTTTGTAATTACTATATGCCGGCGTATATTGAACAATTTCTTCACAACTGGGAAGTAACCGACGATGATATTCTTTTCGATTCCGAATGTTGAACAATATTACAGAGAGAGAATGTATTAAGATTTAAAAAGAATTAAAAATGAAGAGAAATCCTTCTTAACAATCAACGCTGAAAATATTTGAAGAGTCATGAATATGGCAAGAATATCAGTAAGAGGGATCATTGAAATGTGTAGCTGTCATGATAATCTTGAGGAAACGGATGACACAATGAATATCGCAAAATCAAAGCAGATTCTGTTTATGAAAACTTGTTAAAAGAAAAAGTATTTAAACGAAGAGACATTACATATTCTTTGAAGAAATATTTGAGAGAGATGGGGAGAATATATACATATAGAGAAAGTGTAAAATACATAGTTTATCTATGTAGCAAGTACACAAATTTAAATACCTGGGAAGTGTTATGACAGAATACGGAAATTGTGAGACAGAGATTCAAAGGCGATTTGGCATGGCGAAGTCAGCATTCCAGAACTTCAGTAACGTATTAAGAAACAGGACACCTCGCTACAAACAAAGAAGAGAAAACAGGATTGTTATGTGTTGGAGATCGCCCCTTTGAACATACGAATGGACTCACCTGTTGTGCACATATAATCCTGCCTATACAGAGAACGGCAGTACTTGTAAAGTTGTTTAAAAGTTGCTTAGTTGGTCAATAATTTGGTTCGGAGTTAGATGTAGTTGTTTGGATACAAACTCATTACCTGGACATATTCTTTCATTTCAAAACTGTATTTATTTCTACTAATAGTATTCCTGAATTGACAAACCCGTGTTCCAGTTTGTATATCTTGTTAATATAACTTACATTTTTTATCTCCATATCTGTTTTTAATATTTATTATTTTGTGTGGTTTTTCACCCGGATACCACAACAAATAGGCGACGAGGATTTCAAACAATTTCACGCGGAGAGAAAAACAAGTTTTTCAAGTCTGTTGCCACAAAAAGTTGGCGACGAAAAATCGAACAAGTTCAGGTAGAAAAAAAAATATGTTTTTCACGTCAGACGCCAACAACAAATTTGTGACGAGGATCTCGAAATTCACATACACGGAGACGCCAACAATAAATTGTCTACAAGTTTCGAACACAGGTCGCACCACAAATTTGCGACCAAATGAAATTCACCTGTACCCCGAAATACCTCAACAAAGTTTGCTACAAGGATTTCGAACACAAGTCGACCGCAAACAATTTGCTGACACTATCACAAAGAGATAGAAAAAAATGTAAAGAGAATTTAAAGATAAAAATTCAACAAAATTTTTCTACGAGATTAATTGCCAGAAAGCAATACTAAAAAAACAAACACCTCACGGAATCAAAACAGCAAACCATGGATGACTTTCAAAAAGGAAAACTAGAAATCATTAAAAAAAAGTGAAGAAAAACAAATAGAAATGCAAAAGGCAATTGTAGAAACATAAATATAAATGACAAAAGGCACTTGAAGAAAGGCAAATAGAAATGCAAAAGGAAAGTGAAGAAAGACAATCACAACTACAAGAACTATTACTAAAATTAACAAGTACGGCACTAGAAAGGAACACGGATAAAGAGGAGCCGTTTTCGCAATGGTTACCTACGAAAAATGTATTAAAGCCAACACGGTGAAGGAGGTTGCTTTCCAAGGACACAACTCCTCGCTCGGTAAGGACCGGCATGGCCAATAGACTGTCATCCGGCGACTGTTAGCAACAACAGCGTAAAGGGGACATTTTACTCCAAAATATGTCCCTCGCCCGGGAAAGAGCGACATGAGCAACAGGTGTCTCTGGAACGTTACCCTGCGACTGTGCGCATCAAAGACAAAATTACTTTCGGAACATGGAACATCAGGACACTCAACTGTGGACAACTAGAGAATGTCAAGCAGGAGATGGACAGACTGGAGATCAATATCCTAGGCATATGCGAAAACAGATGGCCTAATAATGGAGATCTCAGTAGCGACACCCACAGGATAATTTATGCAGGAGGCAAAAACAACGAAAAAGTGGTCTGTTTAATACTAAACAAAGAAGTAAAGAAATGCGTTCTTGGATACTGTCAGCTTTCAGAGAGAGTCCTCTTGGTTAAGCCTCGGGGAAGGCCCTTCAATATAGCTATTACAGTAGTTTAGGAGCCGACAAATAAAATTTCGCAGGACGAAATTAAAACATTCTGTTCAATACAGAACAGTACCAAGGCTCAGTGCAAAAGCCAAGAAATTAGGATTATAATGGGGAACTTGAATGCCAAGGTAGGTAAAGATCGGGAAAGAGACACGACCGGCAAATATGGACTAGAGGATCGCAACGAACGAGGAGAAAAATGGGTCCAATGGTGCTCAGCCAATGACTAACACCTGGTTTCCAGAACACCCACGATGTCTATGGACATGGAGAAGCCCAGGAGGCGACACGGAGAACCAAATATACTACATAACTATAAAGAAGAGATTCAGGAACGCAGTGGTCCAATGCAAAACATATCCAGGTCCCGACGTCCCAGTCATCTGCAAACTAAAAGTGAAACTCTGAAGACTGAAGAAGCCAAGCACATCACCAAGGCTGCAATACGACACGCTTGTGAATGATCTCTCCTTGCAGAAACAATACAATATCAGCGTGAGAAAGAAACATGTAAAAAAAATTGGAAAAAAGCAGTCAAAATGAATCACTAAAGGAAGCGATGGTGACCTCAATGGAAATCAGACGCAGAAAAAAAAAAACGAGTGGATGACTGAAGAGATTCTCCACATGATGCAAAGGATACAAAATATAACGTCAAGACATGGAGCAGAGTACAAGAAACTTCACAGGGAGATAAGGAACAAATGCAGACAAGCTAAAGAGGAATGGCTCAAAAACAAATGCGCAGACGTAGAGAGACTAAGCAGGACCAATAAATCAGAGATGCATAAAGAGATTAGAGAACTGACAAGACAGAGAACCTGCTCTGCAACAGGATGCATAAAATCCAAGGATGGAACACTCATATTGGAGAAAGAGGAAATACTTCAGCGATGGGGATAGTATATAAAGGATATTTTTGCGACAGGAGAGAACAACCGAGAATACAAAAGGTGGTGGATGGACCGGCAATACTAAAATCCGAAGTGGAAGCTGTAATGGCCAAAATGAACAGAAACAAAGAAACTGGTCCAGACGGCATAGTAATAGAGCTGCTGACAGCCTTAGAAGAATATGGCATAGAAAAAATTACCGACATAATAAACGAAATTTATAGCAGTGGAGTACTACAAGACGACCCATGCAAGTCGATATTTATAACAGTGCCGAAGAAACCAAGTGCAAACGAGTGTGAACTACACAGAACTATCAGCTTAATGAGTCACATTACAAAACTGATTGTCAGAATCCTGATGAATAGAGCAAGAAGCAGAATCAGCCCAGATATAATGCAGGAACAGTGCGGGGTTGTCAAAGACACTGGAACACGGAACGCCTTATTCATGTTTAGGATGCTCCCCGAAAGGGCAATACAAATGTAGAAAGACTTGTACCTATGCGAAGTCATTCGACAAGATACGACACAAAGAATTGATGGAGATGCTCGGCTGCCTTGACATTTTCAGGAAAGACATCAGAGTAATCAAGAATCTCTACTGGCAGCAAACGGCCTGCATACGGACAGGTAATGATCTCAATAGATTTACAAAGAAAGAAAGAGGCGTAAGACAAGGATGTGTCTTTTCATCGGATTTGTTCAACATGTACAGCGAGAATATTTTAAGAACCCTAGATGACACGCTATGTTTTGTTATTGGAGGCCACAACTTGAACATCATAAGGTATGCAGATGATACAGTGCTGAATGCAGACACGGAAAGGAAACTACAAGACCTCATACAGAAGTTAGCGGTGGAGATTGACAAAAAAGACTACAAATAAATTTAAGAAAAGCTGAATGCATGGTCATCAGCAAAAGGTGCAACCAAAAATGCCAAATACAGGTGGGGGATACCAGAATCAAGCAAGTACAAAAATTTAAATACCTAAGAAGTGTTTTAACAGGAGATGGAAAATGCGACACAGAGATCCGAAGGCGAATTGGCATGGCAAAGGATGCGTTTCAGAAACTGAGTAAAGTACAAACACACAGGAAAATTTCACTAGAAACAAAGAAAAGAGTGTTGGATTGCTATGTGATGTCAGTTCTTCAATACGGCAGTGAATGCTGGACAATATCATCGAAAATGAGGACAAAACTGGAAGCAGCGGAAATGTGGTTCTACAGAAGGATGCTACAGATATCGTGGACCGAGCATGCAAGCAAGGATGAGGTGTTGGAAAAAATGGCAACAAAAAGGAAATACTGAGCATCAGGAAAAGACAACTGAAGTTCCTGGAACACGCAATGAGGAAGGAGAGCCTGGAGAACCTGATACTGACTGGCCAGATAGAATGAAAGAGAGACAGAGGAATGCAGCGGATAATATATTTGCAGGGCATGAACAGGTGGATGACGGAAGGGGGGGTGCCGGGTGTAACAGGAGCAAACTTACTAAGAGCCACAAGGGATAGGGAGACGGGGAGAACCATGATCGCCTACGTCCTGAAGGGACAGGGCACATAGATGAAGAATAATAATAAGAATAAGAAGAAGAAGAAGAAGAAGCAGCTGTGTGGAATGCTAAAGGAACTTTTAAATACTCGATTGATGAAACTTTGAAGAATATTGCAGGCGATATGAATATATTCTTAATATCGACTGGCAGCACTGGAGTGAAAAGAAAAAAATAGGGCTTTTGATCAGAAAGTTAAGTACGGACGAACACACTAAATTTGTAGATTATATTCTATCAAAGAAGACGAACGATTTGACGTTCGACGAAGCAGGGACAGACCTCATTGAGCTATTTCGCCCCAAAATCTCGTTGTTCCATAAAAGGTGGAAATGCCTTAATCTCGTGAAAAACGAATCGAGAACTATTAAACATTCGCAGCCATCGTCAAGAAACACAGTGGCGCATTTAAATTGGCGGAGTTAACTCCAAACAACTTTAAATGCCTCATATTTGTCAAAGTACTAATCGCTGCTAAAGACAGCGAAATGAGAAAAAGAATGCTGACCAAACTTCAAAACGAGCCAGGTTTAACACTGCAAAAACTTTCAGAGGATGTCCAAAAATGATACAGTATAAAATAAAAGACTGTAAAGATATCGAAGAATAAGGAGTCGCGCATATTCGTAAGGTAAAAAGGAATTTACGGTTTTCACGCTCCTCAAAAGCAAAACAAGATTTTAACGACAAAGAAAAATGATATAAAACAACTAATGACAGAAACCATATAAAATACAAGCCTCCCCCTTCTGCATGTTACAGATGTGGGGGATTGCATTTGGTTAAAGATTTGCGTTTCAAATACAAATATTGCCGAGCGTGAGGAAAGATAGGACACGAGCAAACTTGTATGCAGAAACAAAGACCAACCTAGGAGGGTAAGATCTACTAGGGTGGAATATGAAAACAATTAAAACACGAAAAATATTTAGAACATGAGATATTGAACAAGATCAAATTACAATTGGATTCAGGGTCAGACTTAATACTAATCAATCTACAGAATTTCTACGGAATCTGAAAAGGCCGACCATGTTTCACACAAATATTGCTAAATCAAGAACAGGAAAAAGGATTAATTTCGTAGACGAAATTAGCCTAAATGTGACATTTCAGGAAAAAAAAAGCTAAAATATATGTTACAAAAAACACACATAACCTGTTAGGAACGGACTGGATACAGAAATTTAATTTATGGGATTTATCCATTAATTATTGTTGTAAAAAATAAAATGAGTGCCGACAGAAACAAAGAATTGAAAAAATGAATTTTCAAGCAGTAACAAATTCGCAACAAAAATAGAGCAAAAGAAGTATATGCAACCAGTATTTATTACACCTATCAGTCAGTTAATTGCCATACGTAATACATGCTTGGGCGATCATGTCTTGAAAGACTGAGCGGGCAGAAGATTATCCCGCACTATGTTGCCATGGCTTTCTGTGGTAGACTGGTTGCCGAGCAAGGCTAAAGAACCCAATCTGCCCTGCTATTTAACCCATAAATGGAAGGATGAGACGGATTAATACGTTTCTCAGGGGTATTTGCGCGTAAGTGAATACAATGGATTCAACTGGAATTCGAACTCGGCTCCCCGGTTTCTCGTTCAGAGCCAATATCCCCTGTACCACAACGCACATCCTGTAGTTTTACACCTATTATTTATATTACACCTATAGTTATGGAAAAAGCATTCAAATCACGTGAAAATGTTTACTGCAGAATTTTAAAAAATTACATGGCACATTGTTAACCTGGAACATATATATATATATATATATATATATATATATATATATATATTTGAATCCGTTGAGAAGGATAGAAATCAATCGGAAAAATATTAGTTCCTCCTAAAAAAGAAGTTAGGTAAGTGGGTGTTGAGGATTGCCCACTTGTACATAAGAATGAACTCACCTGATGTGTACATATAATCCTGCATGTACAGTGAACGCCAGTATTTCTATAGTTGTAAAAAGTTGATTAGTTGGTTAGTAATTTGGGGCAGAGTTAGATGGAGTTGTTTGCATATAGACTCATTACCCGGGCATATTCTTTCACTTCAAGACTGTATATATTTATTTCTACTAATAGTATTCCTGAATTGACAAACCCGTGTTCCAGTTGTATATATTGTTCAATATTATTTACATTTTCTATCTCCATATGTGTTTCTGTTATTTATTTTTTTTGTGATTTCTCACCCGGAATTCACAAGACTATGTGATATCATTTTTTCATTATGGCAGTGAATCCTGGACAATATTATCAAAGATGAAGGAAATGCTTGAGGTAACTGAAATGCGGCCTTACAGAAGGATGCTGCAAATATCATGGATCGAGTATGTGAGCTCTGTTGAGGTTTTGGAAATGATGGAAACGAAAAGGAAATTAATACTCTGCATCAGGAAGAGACCGCTGAAGTTCCTGTGACATGCAATGAGGAACAAAGGCTTGGAGAACCTGATACTAGCAGGCCAGTTCGAGGGAAAAGAGACAGGGGAAAGCTACGGATAACATATTTGAAGGACCTAATCAGATGAATGATGGAACAAGGGCTGCATGGTGTAGGAGGAGAAGGCGCGCTAAGAGCCACCAGGGATAGGGAAACGTGGAAAACCATGTACAGCGAGAATATTTTGAGGACCCTAGATGACACACCGTGTTTTGTTATTGGAGGCCACAAATTGAAGGGACAGGGCACATTGAAGAAGGAGAAGAAAAATTATTTTTACCCGGGTAAAATATTAAAATCTAAAACTGAGTCGAGTACATAGTTTGCCTTCTATAAAAACTCTTTCCAATTATTTTACAAAATTATTTATTGCTTTTTTTCATAGATACTTTGTGTTTTCATTTTTGTTTTTTTAAAGTTGTCATTATAGTGACAATTTGTTATGAATGAAATATTATGTAGAAGCCCAAAGAAACGAAAATCTTAAACAGCCAAGGCAGGTGTATACGGTGACTGCTTAAGTGTTTCACTTTGCAACAACTTAAGCTACTTTATAAATGTGGAGTGAATATCGGCTTGGAATGAGAAATCTGAAAGCCGAGTTTGAATTCTTGTTGAATTCATTTACGCGCAAATACCGAGAAAGGTGTTAATACGTCTATTCTCCCTCCAGCTATGTGTTAAACAGAAGAATAGCTTGGATTTTATAGAGTTTGTTGGCAAAGAGTCTACCGGGGAAAGTTATAACCTAATGCGGAAAAGTCTTCTGACTAATCACTCATTGAGACTTAATGGCCCAGGCGTTTATCACGTGTGGTACTTAACTAAGAAAAGGTTGTTCATGGTATGTTTTGTCAAATGTGTTTCTCCATTGTTGTAGTTAAAAATGACGCCGTTTCGATTTGCAAAATTCGGCCGTTTTTCTTGAAACCACTTTGAGATATCGATTTTCAAACGTTTAGCAAACGCTTTAGTAGAAATCTTTGGTTTATTCTCTACAATGACAAGCAGAGCGTCTCCATCGACATCGCAAGTTCTCCTGGAGCGTGGTTGATCTTTTAGATTAAAATTCCCATGTCGAAGTCTGACAAAACACTTGTGGTCCGTCCCAAGAGTTTGAGCTCAGTCAAAATAAATATTCTGAGTGTTTTCTTGTCGCAGTTCTGATGTTTAAAACTTTCGAATTACACAGAGTATGATATACTGCAACATTTCAGATTCTATATATAAAGCATTCAGTTCTGGACAAAATTCAACAAAGTGTGTTTCAATTGCCCAAAAAACAAAAAAACAAAAAAAAACAGCATATCATGATGATAAAAGGGTTCAAAGTTAATATAAACAAAGTTTTATCATCAAGATGTTTATGCTAATATTAAGAGGAAAGATCAAATGTTATTGTTATTATTTTAATTTTTTTTTAAATCCTTTCTAATACGTTCAAAATTTTAATTAAAATTTCAATTTTTGCTTTACGTCAGCGATTCACGATATGTTTACGTAAGGCGATTAAAAAGATGGAGTCGGCCGAGGAAAATGATTTTTGAGCCAGTAAATTTTCCCACGCTCGCGACCACCGGTTGAGTAATTTCTTTTTCAAATCTCAAAGGCTATATATATATATATATATATATATATATATATATATATATATATATATATATATATTCCATTTTTGTCCGAAAGTTCAGTTCTATACGTGATACACGCTTCATCGGTCATTTTTCGAAAGAGATATGACTGGGTAGAAGATTTGGCATTGCTTTCTGTTGTAGACTGGTTGCCTACCAAGGATACAGAACAAAATCCGTCCTGCTATTTAACCCATAGCTGGAGGGAAGAAACGGATTAATACCTTTCCAATAGCAGTTCATTTCAATCAACCGAGTCACACTTTAGAAAATTGCAAATGTTTACTAACAGACTCCGATTTTAATTCTACACACACACACACACACACACACACACACACACGCAGAAAGAAAGAAAATTACTGGATTTTAAAATTAAATACGCACAAGCTAGGGTTAAATAGGGACTTAGGTGTTTTTAATCTTTACAAATATTTCAATAGTTAAACATTTTGTAGATAGAAACAAAAACATTTTCTCTAAAACAATTTATATGTATTATTAAAGACGTTTACAAATATTGTTTTAAAAATCTGTCGCTTTCTACGTCACGTGATGTAAACAAACTCTCCACGGACGCTCTCGTGAAATACGTTTCTAATTTAAATTTTAAAATCATTTGTTTCTGATGAAGGAACGAGGACGGTCTGAAATATAAAATATAATAATACAAATAAACAAATACTGTAAAAAAAATAAAATACATTTTTAAACTTACAACTTTTTAGCAGTTTTTCCTATACATATTAAGACAGTATACGTGGATCATCACTGTTATATATATATATATATATAACATAGTGATGAACCACGTATACTGTATTAATATGTATAGGAAAAACTACTAAAAAAAATCTTTCAATAGTTAAACATTTTTTAGATACACTTAAAACTTTTCTTTTAAACAACATTTATAACTATTATTAAAGATAGGTTTACGTTTACAAATATTTAAAAAATTCTGTCGCTTTCTGCGTCACGTGATGTAAACAATCTCTCAACGAACGCTCTCGAGACGGACGCTTCTAGTTTAAATTTTAAAATCATTTGTTTCTGATGAAAGGCCGAGGACGGTCTGAAATATCAAATATAATAATAGAAATAAATAAATACTGTCAAAAAATTACATTTTTAAACATACAACTTTTTAGTAGTTTGTTTTTCCTATATATATATATATATATATATATAAAAGTCAGATTAAATATATTGCAAAATATATATTTGCTTATTTTTAATAAAATCCGGTAATACTCACGGATAATCATTCGTGTATTAGAATCAAAAGATGTTAGAAATGAGCTGTAACTTTGACAGATATTATTGTGTTTCATTTCGTAAGGTTCCCAAGAACTTTCAACTTCTTTCCGTGGTCATCTTTAAGGTTGACAGTTAGGATACCAAATGTAACCGGAAAATTGTGATGCTAATAATTACTGGATATCTCTTTCCTGCCTCAAATATAATGGTTGACAAATTGCTAACGTTCATTAGAACGTGAAAATTATCCAAAATGGAATTTTTTTATGTTTTAATGTCATGGTCATGCACATGTTAAAGCATGAATAAATGTTCTTTTTACAAACATTTTAGAATATTACTACAATATTCAGAGCTGATTCTATTAATTGACGGCTTATATATATATTACTAATATTAAAATGCTTCCTTTTGATAAATTAATAAATCTGCCTTGTTTGTTTTACTTAGTTTGGTTTTGAAGGAAAGAAACACTTATTCTGTAATGGTCGATATCACCTAAACACTTATAAAGGTCTGATTTCTCTTCTAAGTGATGTTTTGCATACCATCTAATACTTGTTTGAAGTGTTCGTTCAGTAGGAATATCAATCGACATATATATATATATATATATATATATATATATATATATATATATTAGCATCTGTCTATGTATTTTTATTAGTGAATAAATAGACTACACTGATGAGAGATGCGCTTAACAAGCGAAAAATTAACAAGTGTTTTATTTATTTCAATTTTTTTAAAGAAGTTTGATAAAGTGCTTGGGAGATTGCAACCAGGGATTCTTCAATAATCAAGTATACAAACATTTCACCATGATATGCCAACTCTAAGAGAAACAATGTTCTTATTTCTGAAATGTTAAAATAATACTTAGACGAGGGTGAATCAAAAAGTCAAATGTGTTTTTTTTTTACAAAAGAAATATGGAATGCAATCAAATATCGTACATTTGTATTGTTGTGGATCTTCGTCGCCAATCTTTTGTGGTAAACATCGGCGCAAAGTTGTAATGGCTGGTTTGTGCCAGAAGTAAGACACGGAACAAGAGGATAGCTTCAATACATTTTATTAGTATAACAAATAATATATTCAAAAAGTCTTAATAATAAGTTATATAGCAACGAGTAAGTCCGAGGATTTTACTACGCTGTCTGACTAGTAGCTGTCTTCAACTGCTCTCATTAAATACTGCACTTGACTGCCATACTTAACTGCTCGGAACTGCTAATCTGACTGCTCCTCGAAAGTCACGCAGGGAACTCATATGTTGCAAACGCAAGAGTTCATTTCTCGTAGGACGTAGAAGGGCACTATAACAAGTAAATTGCTATGCATCCCGACTTTTCAATATAGGTGCCTCTTTCAATGGCAGGGTTCGAACTAAAAGTGAGTGTATGTATCCCAGCTTTGTAAAACTCAGCTGGATGAAGAGAATTACTTACAGCAGTTTTTCCTACTCGGTCACCAGCAAAATGTTCCCACCTCAGTGATTCTTTGATTGACTCAAAGACATGAAAGATTAACGTTGCTAAAACCGACCAAAATCAAACCAAATGACGAATCATCAGTAATTAAAAAATAATTTGTACTCGGATGAGACCATTTTCAGCATCACCTGTTGTAATATTTTCTGCACATTCTCGTATTATCTATAATTTATTTAAATATAATATTCGTGTTATATTTAAATTTAGGTTTGGTTTTTTGCTGGTTTCCTAAGAAAAAGTAGAAAATCTCTAGATTAAATTCGAAATAATGTTTTAGTATTGATGTAATTATTACGTAAAGTATCAAAATATAGCTTTCAAGATCTAATGTTGTCATATAGTAAATGTTAAGAATAGGGGTCATTTAAAATATTTACATTCTCATGACTTCAATAGTTTGCATGTGAGAAATTTATAATTACATTGGATTAGTAGTGATATTAGGTATTTTCTTTTCATTTACTAATTTTCTGAGAAATATCAGGGAAATATAAACTGATTTGAATAATTCTATAAAGGTTTTTTTCAAAATCTAACCCTTTATCTATCTGTTACACTATCTCTCGCGGGGATACTTTCTTTTGTTTAGTTTACTACAGCGGAGAGAGAAGAATTTATATTAGTAGTATTACTGGTTGTGCTTTACTGTAATTTGCGATGTGAGCTTATGTAAAAAAAAAATACAATCATGTACTTGTAAAATCCGAGTAATAGAGAAATTGACTATTATAATACTATCATGTACTTCTAAAATCCGGGGAAAAGAACAATTATCTATATTTGGGAAAGAACGGTAGGATTATAATTATTCTTTCGTGTTCGAAGCGGACATTTTAAGCAAAGCTAAAGTTTTATGAGTAGACAAAACAAAGTGTCAGGATTGGTTTGATGGGGTCAGGCGGGGTTAAAGTCCTTCAACAGATGATTCCCTGAGAACAGAAATTGTGGGAATTTAAATATCTAAATATACAGTATTATACCACATTCATCGAGCCATGAATCGTGTGGGTGGAAACGATCTCATTGGTCAAAAGCTTTGAGTCGGCCAAATCCACCGGGAAGGATTGGGGATGGTTATAAAAATTTGAACTCGGCGGGAAAAATCAGTTGTTGTTAGTAGCTGTGAGAAGATGGGAGTTGTTCTCAGAGTTGAGTAGCTATCAGTAACTCTGAGAAACTGTGAGTTATTCTCAGTTTTTTCAGTCTGTGTGTGGAAATGTAACGACCGTGGAAAAGGGTTACCAACTGGAGGAGCCATTACCTACGGCCGGTCACCTACCACAGAACTTATGGCTTAAGAGTTAACGTCGAATGAAACCTGCCGCCGATTAACCTAAAGAGTTAATTTGGAATGTTGCACTTTCGATATGAATCCCGAAAGAACGTTATTGGTTTTTTTTTAATCACGGGAGAATCGAAAATTTTGATTCTCCGTTCGCTCTACATCGGTAAACTCCATTAAATTCCGATAAGGACCCGAAAGGACTTTGTTATTTTAGAAGTTGCATAGAGAATTGACAGCCCTGATTATAGAGAATATGTGAAAAGACTTTAACGAAAATTTAATGAATACGTGAAAACTTTAATGAAAAGACTTTTAGAAAAGACATTTTTATTTAAGGATTGAACCCTCTGAGATTTTTTAAAACAAACTCTCTCTCTCTCCGCTGTATTATAACTGTATTATCGTTCCGACAGATTTATTTTATGCTCCTGTGAAAGAAAAACATTTTTTTTCATATAAAGACATTCTTCGTAGTTCTCCAGGCGTGTTCGACCTTATTCATTTATTTTATTTTATTTTTTATTTTTTGGTGCCGTATTTATTTTTTTAACCTCAAGTGTACACCAGTGTCCGGACTGGATTTGGGTGGAAAGACGCCTACTAAAATTGCACGACGCAACCTCTAGGATCAGTTCACACGTTGGACCGTGGCGCGTTTTTGCAATAGATGTCTTGTAAACCAGCTTTTGCGACAACGTCATCGGACGAGATAGTCACGACCAGCAACAGCGACCGAACCAACCAGCCAGCCGCTGGCAATGTTACAACTGGTGCTATCGCGACCGTCGCCGAGGACGAACGTCACAAGTAACGAGCAGATCCGTGTGAAAAGTATTATAAATATTAGAAGTTGTTTAATTTAGCGATTAAAAGATAATTCTAAGTAACATTTAACCGAACGAAATTACTTTGCTTTTAGCTAATGTGATCACACACAAGAAAATGCAATTTTCACCCCATTCAGTATTTACAATCTAAATATTGTTATATCAGATAATATATGTAATATGATACTATTGCGATAAATAATTACGTAATTTTAGTAAAAAATCTGATCCTTGTAGCTGATATTAAAGAATAATATTTAATTTACCAACGAACTTTGAGGATTCAATGTACAGATGAAAAATAGAATTGAAGCGTCAAAGAGTCTTTTTTACTGACGGTTGCTGGAAATACACTCGGGCAGAAAATTAAAGCAAGGAGGAATTCCTAACGATAAAGGGAGAAAGACAGGTCAGATAATAATGTATATGTTTTGAATGACCATAGTACCGGGGACAAGTAGAGATCGTAAACAATCAAGCGTGATTTTGCGCAAAAAAGATAGCATATTAGAAAGATATGATATGATGGTCTACCTACTGAAGTGGTTAAAACATTTAGACTGGAGTCCATAAGTAGATCGAAATATCTGAGAAAATTAGGAAAAATATTTTATATTAACATCCTGTTTGGATGCTAATCCTTTTTTAAAAGCACATGCTTTATATATAAATAAATAAATATAGATATGGGAATACACACATGTATACAAATACTATTCAGTTGTTAATAAAAGAGTGATGAATGTAGAATAAACAGCGCTGTTAATTATATATATTATTAAATATACATAATATCCTACGTCGGTGTCAAGGCTCCGAGGTTCATACGTGACTCAACCATATATATATATATATATATATACATACACACACTACTACTACTATTACTATTACTACGAACCCTGTCACGGTAATAAATTCACCCACCAAAGACAAACTAGTCACACAAACAACACAGTCTCCAACCCAAGCACCTTCCACCGCGAAATGAATAGAATTACCTTACATATTAATAAACATTTTTTACAACATCGGGTCAAAAAGAACAGACCAATTTAAAAAAATTAAAAAATCTAAAAAATACAAAACCCATTCTAAATCTTTCTTCGCACCCTTTACAAGAAGAAGAAATAAACATTCTAAAATTAGGTCTAAAATTATGCCCCCCCCGAAAGAACATCGCAGACCTAAAGAAAGATCTCAAAGAGTTCCAACGAAAAATTAGACTTCTCGAAATACTACATAACAAAAATAAAACCACCCGGACGTAAGTGGAGGAGAGAACATATTCATTCTACCTCTTCTACCAATTTTACTTTCTTCATTTTCACTCAACACCATCCAAGAAAACAACAACAAGAGGACACTCCAATTGTCTGCGATAAGTACAATTTGTTTATTTGTTTAACTTCTTTCTCACCCTATCGTCAACCTACCAAAACGGGAAAGAAACATAAGTCTTTAAATCTGCTCCTATCAACCATGATCTTTTATTTTCTGTGGAACATTTAAAATTCTTACAGTTCACTTTGAACTATTTAAACAATATGCATTTTCTCTATGATCATGTTATTTTATTCATAAAATGGTGTTCAGTTACTAATATTTCGATTATATTTTTCTCTTACGATTTTGTTATTCATTTACTAGAAAATTCTACAATAGCCATCTACAATAGCCATCGGATTCGTTCAGATTTTTCGAAACGCATATCTTGTAAATTTTGCATCCGAAACGTCAACAACGCAGTTGCTGAATAGTTAATTGAGTTTATATTCAAATTTATTCCTTAAATTACTTTGCAACTCTTTTGGTTATCCATACTTCGGTAGATACTACGTTTAATTGCAAACACTTAATATTCCTTACAGACGTGCCTACTCGATAAAAGTTAGTAAATGAAATCTTCCCTGATGGGTTTTCTTTTTTTTTTCACGGTTTTCGCAGAAGCCTTCCTGTAAGCAAAACAAAAATCGTTTATAAAAACAGAAACTCTGTTCAAATAGGTGTATCCAATAAAAGCAACATTTCTAGTAATGAAAACATATTGGAGTAAAATGTGAAAAAAAATATTTATTTTAGTTTTAAAAACCATCAAATAATCATTATCTAAAAAACAATGTTTATTTGTATCTTATACCACTATCAATTACAAAGGATATTGGAATGAGGATATATATATATATATATATATATATATATATATATATATATATATATATATAATAAAGTGTGAGAAGCCGTGAACGTTTTCTTTAAAATATATGTTTATTGTTTTGGTATTTATACAAGTTATAAATTATTAATTGTTCAGGATTTGCGCTACACGTGTTTCGAGTCTAAAATTAACTCTCTTCAGGCGAACAAATTCGTGGATTTATGTTTGGGTATCTAAGAATATCTGATCATTCTGTTTAAAGTTAATAGGAAGTATGTGAAAAATAAAGAAGAACAGTAAAATTTATAATAAAAAAATAATAAAATATATCAAAAATAAAATAAATCAGAATAATGTGAGTTCAATACTGGCATGGTTGAATCGTCTCTTCTCTGTCAGCATGTGTCCTAATGGGTTAACCCGTAAGTAAATAAACAGATGAAAGAGTCAAGTATTTTCTTAAGGCATTCTGGCGCCTCTTTATTATCTTATAGGTTTGGTGATATTTGTGTTAGTGTGTGTGTGTGTGTATTTGTGAGGGCGTCTTTTATTTATGTCTGTGTGTGTGGGTGTTTTTTTATTTATTGTGTGTATATGTATGCGCGTTTTTTATTGTGTGTATATGTATGCATGTTTCTGTGTGTTTTTCGGTCTGTGTGTTAGTTGGATTGTGTTCTGTGAGTGTGTGTGTGTGTGTGTGCGTTTTATTTATTTATTTAGTATGAATTGGATTTGCTTTTGAGATTGATGTGTGAATTATTTGTGTCAATCTATGGGTATATGTATGCGTGTTTCTGTATGTTTTTCAGTGTATTTGCATTTTATGTTGTTTTGTTGAGCGAAGGTTTGTATTTTTTTATGAATCTTTCTTCCTGCATTAATAAAATCTAATTAATATTTTGATAAAGTGGTTTGACTGAAAAGAGGCCGTCACTGCATGCATGTAGATGTTTAGAGACATATAATTTCCTGTTAGGTGATAGTCTGATATGCCTCTTATGAAGTGAGATACGATAATTTAAGCATTCTGTCGTTCCTATGTATATTCTTGTGCATCTCTCGCATTTCAGAGCGTAAATTACATTTTTCGAGTTGCAGCTTAGATCCGATTTTATTTCGGGTGTACTTGCGATTTCGAACTGGAAATATTTTCCTTCTATTATTATTTTGCAAACCCAACATCTTTTTTATTAAATTTTGTGACCCCCTGTATAGTGTGTTGTTGTTCGCCTGAAGAGAGTCAATTTTAGACTCGAAACAGGTGTATTGCAAATCATGAACAATTAATACTTTATAACTTGTATAAATACCAAAACAATAAGCATATATTTTAAAGAAAACGTTCACAGCTTCTCACACTTTTTATTTTATACTAATTACTCCCGTTAGAGCAACCCTATTCCTTTATACATATATATATATATAAAACATATATATATATATACATATGTATATATACATATATATATATATATATATATACACACACACATATATACACATATGTATATTTACTTATATATGCATATATATATATATATATATATAAAACATATATATATATATATACATATGTATATATACATGTATATACTTATATATATATATATATATATATACACACACACATATATATATACACATATGTATATTTACTTATATATATATATATATATATATAATTTATAGTTTGTTTGGGAACGACAGGCTAAACGACGTTTGCTTTTGACATATTTTAATAATTTTTTTTCACAAAATCTAACGTTTCCTTGTTTGATTGGTTCTCATCTATTTCTATTTTGACATTATTTAGGTTTAACATTGCCAACGACCGTGTTTTTCTCCTCGTTTCTCTGGTATTTTACTTTTATTTTTACATCTGTCTGTATTTGTTTTTCTCGTATGTTTGGTTTCGGCTTTTTCAGACTTTATTTGATCTTCAGTGAAGAATAACAAGAATATATTATTGTCTATCATGAGATCAAGAAAATACGCTATGAAGATAAATATGTATCGACGGCAGATGCAGAAGCAAAAGTGAAAACTATAGTGAATTAGGTAGCCAATGAATCATTTGTAATGAAACGTAATGCAAGCTTTTTAACAAATGAGACACACTAAAAATGTATTAGACAACTACAATACCAAATTAACTAAGTTCTAGTAATTAGGTTGATATATGTGAGGAGTGCAACAATAGTAAAGGTAATCAAAGTGTTCTAAAAATAAAATAAATCTATGCTGTCCGAGATGTTTGGTATGTTTTCTCCAATTACAGTGAAAAATGTTCGGGCTTTAAGAAAGATTTTATGTATTCGATTGTATAGCAATCTAAGAGCAACTTTCAGGCACTTGTCAGTTTATGAAAATACTAGCAGTTTAATCCCGCTTCCCTCGGGTAGTTTAAATAATAAGAATAATAATAACATATGTTGAATTTACATAGCAAATACTTACACAACGTCAACCCTCGTCACTTTTATAGAAATAGATATCAATGTAGAATGTCTATTTGATTATGGTGAGAGGGGGCGACTCAAAATATATAGATAATATAAAGTTGTGTGATCGATTCTATATTACAATCAATACATAAACTGATCCCTGATTTTGTGGGGTGTAATATATATATATTTCTAAATCCTAATTTTGGCTTTCGGAAAAATTTCATGGTTTAGTTAGCGTTCTAAAATTTTTATCTATATCTGAGTGCAACTCCCTTCAAGCTAGACCGCAAAATGCAGACGCTAAGAATCTATCAAAGTAAGAAATACTTATACAACGTCCATTCTCGTCACTTTTATAAATATAGATTATCAAAATTAGTCTTAAGCAAATTAACATTGATTTACCTATAAATTCAATCATATCAAAACCATCTTCATGTCATTTTCTGCTAAGAAATAAATGATATGAAGACTATGAATCTATCGAAATGCATTTTTAATATTACTAACATCACGACTGCAGGTAAGGTGATATCAAAACGAAAATGCTGAGCATATTAATCATGTTGGAAAAAACTTTAGCGTAAATGTTGACAACCTGTCAGTTACCAGACCTGTAATGACAGACGTAGGATGATGTCAAATATACAAAAAAGAAGCATATTATTATTAAACATAATGTAACTGGTTTTTATTTTACAGCTTATCAACTTTTTACTGCTTATTGAAAACCGGGAAATATTTTTAGATTGCAATAGTTTTACAGATAATTGATACAATGTTTACTAATTGACCTATAGCGTGATGGAGAAAAAGTGGATTCATACTTTTTATGAATGGTATGTGCGGGTATGTGAATACGTCGAATTAAACTAAAATACATCTCAATAAAATGAGCTCTAAATGTAAACTAAATATTTGTGATACGAAAATCAGCGAAGGACAACATTTTAATTATCTAAGAAGAACTTTTAACAAAAGACGGGTAGTGTGACATTGAAAAAAGGAGAAGCGTTTAGAAAGACTAAAATGCATTTCAAACCTAAAACTGAGTATTGCAAGACATAAATACTTATTTAGAAACAAAGAAAAGTGTACTGAAATGTTACATTTTATGTCCTCCTATATGATAGTAATAACTTGACAACCACTTATATTTGAAAAGACTTTAGGCAAAAGAAATGTGGTTCAACAGATGGTTGATGATGGCTAAACATGTGTGCATCGACAAGGTTTCCGAGAACGTAAAAACAAAAAAGAACTTATACTTATTTAATAGATTTTTATTCTTATATAAAAATCTATTACAAAACATAACGAAATAAATGTCATAGGTAAACATTTTAAAATGTTCAACTTAGAATATGGATAAAAAACAACAAAAGCACAATATATTTATTACCTTGCATATATTTAATAATTTACTTTATAAAAATAATAATTAAATAGATATTAAATGAATTAAGTAGATATTAAAATAATTAAATAGATATTTCAAATTTTTATGGTATTAAAGATTGTAGAATTATATAATTTAATAATTAAATAATTTGTATATTAAAAAATCAAATGAATTTATAAAATGTTTAATAAATAAATGCATATTACAAATGTCATATATAAATTTAAATTTTGAAAAATTAGAATAAAATTCATTCTGAATCGAAATAAAAATAGTATATTATATCCAAAAGTGTCTAAGTTAGATAAAAAATATAAAATGTTTTCCTTCTTTATCACTTTTTTTTCTTTTTGTATTATGAAATGTTGGAATATAGAGAAAACAGAATAAAAACAATATAACAATAATGGATCTATTAACGAAAATAGGCTCTAGACAGGATTTGTAATGATTAAGTTGACACTTTGGCCATTAAGATTGAAAGAAGAAATCATCTATTCACAAAAAATATAAATTTCTTTTTCAAATTGAAAAGTAATCTTTAATACGATTAATTAAATGGAACACACACACAAATATTTATGTCTTTCAATATCTATATTTAACAAACTTATTATTTCTATATTTAAGTGCAAATCATTTTCACAATATTCTAGCATTTCCTCATGACGAAGTAAAAATCTCGAAACATACGAATTTTCTAGGCGAAATGTATTTTTAATTAAAAACCAAATATATATATATATATATATATATATATATATATATATATAAAGAGAGAGAGAGAGATTTCACTTCTTCATTTTCTTTAATTCTTATATATCTATCAAATCAATGACATTCAAAATCAACTGAAAGAACTTCCTGCCAATTCAAAACTGAGAGACTCAAATACAAGCAACCAATATTGACCTATTGTCAAACCAAGTAAATGTTTATAGACTTAAATAAAAACGACTATTATTGATCTATTCTCGAACCAAGTTAATGCTTAGATACGCAAATATGAACGATCAATATTGACCTATTCTCTAAACAAGTAAATGTCTACAGATCCAAATACAAATGTATTTAGCTATCACCGAGCCATGTAAATGATTCTAGAAACAGATATAATTAGACAGATGTCAATATTAAGTTACACAAGTGTTGATATGTCGTGAAATGAACAAAGCGTGCAAAATAAGCGACTTTATTCTTTTTACTCGGCATAAATTTATATTTTTAACCTTTTTACTCTGCATGTGTTTATAGCAAAAATTTACTTATCACATTGAAAGTGGTATTGTTTATGTTCTGAAATTTTATACTCTAAACAGATTTTGATTTTTGAGTTCATTCTTATGTTTCTCGAGGTAAATCGTAGTGCGCAGAAACATAGTAGATTATCTCCTTTCACGCTTCAATTTATTCCAGCATATTTTTCTCAGTAATAATTTGAATTGTCTTCTATCACAGACACTCATTTTCTTCCATTGCTAATTTCACTAATACTGTCTTGTGAATGGTTGCAATCCTTCATCGAATTTCCAAATCCTCTTAAGTTTTGCCTGGCACTTCCGAAGTTTTTAACTTGATCATTCACCACCGTATTGATTGACACAACATTCACCTAACATGTCATAATCCGTCATCTTCTTGCAAAATATCATTTTGTGATCTTCAAAAAACATATCCGTGCATGATAACTGTATAGGTTCAACTTTGTTTTGGTAGCGTTAGCCTTTTAAAATTGTCAAAGAAATGTCTATATTTTAATTCTGATTGCCTCTTCCTTGATCGTTCCGAAAATAATGGCCGAATTGATGAAGTTCACCTTGTTTGCAAACATCATCTGTTTACACTTCCTAGAGTTTCTTGTGATAGTACTAGTTCGGTGATCGTGTAATGCATTTGTCTAATGTTCATGTACTGGTTTCTTTTCTGCATCTAAAGTTACACATTAAATAATAGGCTTTGTATTGACAATCATGGCTTTAATCAAATTAAGTGTTGCATATATGTTCTTTGCTGTTTTGTAAGAGATTCTATTTTGCCTTTAATTTTCATATAATTCCTTCTGCGATTACTTTCATTTATCTCATGAAACCGTTATTAGCTTCATTTTTTTAGTATTTGGGTCTTAGTTAGTTTTGCTTCTTGTTCTTCATAATAAAACATGTATTACATTCGTGCGTTTATCCTTTAAAAACCTAACTCGAGCTGAATTTACATTTGTCTTTATTTTTCATAATATATTAAGAATATCTCATAAATATCGAGCCCTATTTGGATCAGGTTTTTAGGCTTTCACGAAAATTATCTTTACTCCTAAGAAAAGGCACCGAATAACATTTTGCAACTAGTCTATATTATTGCATTTTACTAATATTTATGATTTATTCCTATTTTCTCTAAATTTCCTTCCTTCTATAGATGATTGTTTTCACGAATTTCATTTATTTCATCAATCACATTACTGCTAA
>JBBBDQ010028481.1:95000-100000 GCA_037127315.1 Ascarosepion bandense
AGAAAATATTCAAATACAATAGGATAGAGCCACTTACTGATAAGTTAACAAAATCTATACCAGTACAATTTTGAATATATGCGTTTACAAAACGCTGCTATCTTGGGACATTATAGATTATTCTAATAGTTGTTTGTATAATTGATTTTTGAATATATCCGATGAAAATGATTTTTTCTTCATTCGACATGTAACATAGGAATACTTGTTTTTTTATGGTTTGAATCGGTTTTGAATTTAACTTTTTAAATATACTCCTTCATTCTAGCACCATGAAGAAAGTCCAAAATTTTTTCTCCTAATCAAGATTAAAAAAATATCCGTTTGAAACTTCTTATCCTTTAACACACGTCAGAGAAGTTCCGAAAATAATTTTAACTTCTGAATTTTTGCATATTTCTAAGAATATTGTTGTCATGAAAGAGAATGCCCAAATCATATTTTCAATAAACACTTCTCTTCAAGATAGAAGGAAAAGGCGACAGAGGAAGGAAGCGGATAATATATTTGAGGGGCCTGATCAGGTGGATGACGGAACGAGGGTTGCGAGAAAGCATACTAAGAGCCACCAGAGATAGGAAGACGTGGAAAAACCATGATCGCCTAGTTCTTGAGCGGACAAGGCATATAGAAGAAGAAGAAGAAGAACAAGAAGAAGAAGAACAAGAAGAAGAAGAAGAAGAAGAAGAACAAGAAGAAGAACAAGAACAAGAACAAGAAGAAGAAGAAGAACAAGAAGAAGAAGAACAAGAACAAGAACAAGAACAAGAACAAGAAGAACAAGAACAAGAAGAACAAGAAGAACAAGAAAGAAGAAAGAGCTTAGATGTAGTACAAGATCGAAAGTAAAGAATAACCGGTAATGATTAAACTCAATGCGTTTTGAATAGTGGCATAAATCTGTTGTTTCCGTCTAGCATGACAAAAGAATTTCAAAAACATTACCTGTTCAATACTCATAAATATCTGTAAAAAACGTTCATTCATTAACAAAAAAAATGTTCAAAAATTATTTAGCTTTTATTTTTGTTTTAATTTTTTTATTATCGACCCATTCTTCTTCTTCTTGTATATGTCTTATACGTTTCAAGACGTACGCGATCATGGCTTTCCACATCTCCCTATCACTAGTAGCTCTTAGCAAACTTTGTCTTGTAACATCTTAAACCTCCGTTTTGTCATCCACTTACTCATGCCCTTCAAATATATTATCTACTACTTTCCTCTGTCCCTTTTTTCCTCTATCTGGCCTGTTAGTTTCCGGTTCTCCAGTCCTTCCTTCCTCATTTCATG
The DNA here is from genome assembly GCA_037127315.1 of Ascarosepion bandense. Lineage (NCBI taxonomy): Eukaryota > Metazoa > Mollusca > Cephalopoda > Sepiida > Sepiidae > Ascarosepion > Ascarosepion bandense. The sequence continues at coordinate 96,294 of JBBBDQ010028481.1, forward strand.
TCTCAAGAACATTAGTTGTCTCTTCCTGATGCTCAATATTAATTTCATTTTCGTTTCCATTTTTCAAACATCTTTCTTTTATATATTCGTTAAAAAGAATTACTGATGAATATGTCAAAATATACTTACAACATTATCTATGACTTACATTATGATATACTCAACATACATATAAAAAATGAAAGAAACTTTAATTGATGAAAGATGGGAAATCAAATTCATTCAATAGTACAAAAATATTAATTTTGTTTCCATCATAGTATGTTAAAATACGTGTTAACATACATTACATGAGAGTTGTGGCAAAATGTTTCTTAACTACTTTAAGCCATGTTTTTGAATTTATATTGACGAAGAACGGTTTTTGGTACATTAGAACCAGAAAAAATATATTATATTCAACTCATCATTTCGATAGAGGAGGCAGCCATTGTTACGTTGCCCACGATTCTGGATTTACCGTATAAAACAAACATTTTTTTGTTACTGCAATGATAAATTTGAAAGAAAATGTTCGGAGTCAAGAAATATGCATATTTTTTTTCGAAGTATGAAGTGGCTAAATGTAAACAAGCAGTATCGAACAATTCATTTTGCGGTTATAACTGAGACTAAGTTTAAAGCTGGAAATAGCTTGAGTAGTCTAGAAAAAATAAATGAGTCATATCTGAGATCAAGACTGGAACACGACGGTTCTCAACGCGTTGTTATTGCTGCTGCTGTTAGATCTTTAATTGCCGGAGGATTTAACCAAGGTTTATTCTAGCCATTTTGCTAGCTAATTCACTGCTTAATAACGAGGTTTTCTTTCCTTTCTGTAGTCAATTAATAAGCCGGAAACTCAGTTTTCATCTTTCCAACAATGATCAATCTAATGTGCGAGCCTATCTTTTGATATTCAAACGAAAACAAATTTCAAAGTATTGTCTTAGAATGTATAAATTACCATATTACTATTATTCTTTTATATCACACGTGATTCAATTTGATTATATTTACAAAAATTCATTTTTATATTGTTCACCTTCTACAAGGTCTAAGAGCCAAACAAACCAGAGGCTTATTAAAGAAAGCGTGTGATATTAATGCAACATGTAAAAATAAAATATAGACGAGGAGAATATAGTGAACAGATAAATATTGTGGTTAAACTGGAATAATTTATTATTGTAACATTGATTAAACTAGCTATGTAGGTGTATTTTCCTCAAAGTAGCGCTTCTTGGAGATAATCGTTTGGAATCGAACAGCATTTACACCACAGAAATACGGAGGGAATAAGGGTGATTAATCACTTATCAAACTTGGTTGTAAAGATATCATCAAAGGGTGAGAAATAATTAAGATATTTAGTACATATGTTAGAGAAGAAATAATGGAGTACTGATAGGATTGCAAACTTGTGTCTGTGGGAAACGAAACGTAAGTTTTCAAATTACGGACACATCACAGTGTTTACCCCAAAAAGAAAAATATTTCTACACCGTTCAAGAAGATACGACAATATATATATATATATACACACAAATATATATAATATATATATATATATATATATATATATATATATATATATATATTTATAAGCGTTTCACCCCGAGCAAGGCATGTCACTGCCACTACTGTGCAGGGGGCTACGTAGAGTGGAGAAAGGCTGGTTAAATATAGGAAATAACAGAGGGTGGGTGATAGGCGGGTGAGGATACCGAGAATGAGGGTTGGGTAGATGAGAGTGTTGTGAGAATAGTTGGGAGTTAGTGTGATAGGAGGTGTCTTTTGACCCTACATTTAAACACCTGGAGATTGTAACTGTCGGGAAAGCAGACTTGTGGAAGGGAGTTCCACAGGCGGGAAGCGCGAGAAAAGAAGCTGTTGGAGTAGAATTTACGGTTACACCTTATTTGTTTAACTGTAAAAGGGTGGGACCTAGTTGCTAATCTAGTATCTCGTGTAAATTCGTGCTTAGGCGGCACCAGTGATCTAAGCTCATCGGAGCAGAAGCCATGAAAGTACTTGTAGAAGAGGCACAGGGAAGCTACATCACGCCGGTGTGAGAGCGGCTGCAGCCGGTCTGCCAAGTCAGTATCAACCACGTTACAGATCCTCCTTTGTCAAGAAGCCCAAGGAGAGCAGCAGGGGCACCCGACCAGATATGGCAGCAATATTCAATACACGGCCGGATGGTAGATTTGTATATGTGCAGAATAGTTTCAGGTGGGAAAAATTTCCGGGCCCTGCACAGAGAGCCGACTTTCATAGCAGCAGATTTGGCAATGGATTCAATATAGTCATTCCATTTGAGGTCCGCCGAGAGTGTAAGGCCAAGGAGGCGTAGTATTTTACTCTCTGGGAGGCTAGCCCGTCCCATGCTAATGGGAGGTAGATGCGATTGTCTATGGTGGTTAGTTGATAACAGCTTTGTTTTGAAGGCATTGAAATTTACCAACCATTTCCTACCCCAAGTCACTACGGATTGGAGGTCCCTTTCAAGTGCGGCAGCGAGGTTCACTTTGTCGTCCAGACCTGGTTTCTGATCGATGCGGGAGTAGATCGTTGTGTCGTCGGCATACATGCCAACTTGGGATCTAATGGTGTCGGGGAGATCAATAATGTAGATCAGAAAGAGCGTGGGGCCTAGGATAGAACCTTGAGGGACGCCCGCGTTCGTCTGGTAGTTTTGGGAGGCATGCCCATTTAATACCACCTTTAATGTGCGGTTAGAGAGGAAGGACTGGATGAGGTCAAACAGATGTCCAGTTATCCCATAGCTCCGCAGTTTGCACAAGAGGCCAGCATGCCAGACCTTGTCGAATGCTTTGGAGATATCCAAGGCAACGGTTCGGGCTTCACCATTCTTGTCGCGTGCCTGGTATACGTACTCGGTAATGGTCGTTAGCATATCAGCAGTAGACCTGGTGAAGCGAAACCCATACTGTTTGTCAGAGAGAAGCCCGTTGGTCATAAGGTGCTGAATCACCTCGGCGTTGATAATGGTTTCGAAAACTTTGCCAAAGATTGGAAGGAGACTAATAGGACGGTAATTGGCGGGGTCCGAGGGTTCGCCAGAATTCTTAAATATAGGTACTACGCAGGAGGACTTCCAACAGGCAGGAAAGCAGGAAGCAGATAGGCAGAGGTTATAGAGTTTAGAGAGGACAGAGGAGAGTTCTGGGGCACATTTCTTCATTACTATGACTGGGATTCCGTCACCGCCGTTCGCTTTGTGTGGGTCAAGTTGCGCAATTATCTTGGCGACCAGCGAGGGTGAAATGTGGACGTTATTTAGTTGAGCCTTAGTTCCGGGTGGGAAGTCTGGTGTAGGTATTCCTAACGAGTCCAGTGTCGAATTGGTTGAGAAATTACGGGCAAAGCATTCAGCCTTGTCGGCTGGGGAAGTGAGAACTTCAAATTCATTGATTAGTGGGGGTATTGAAATCTTGTTCCTGCTGAGCACGCTTTTGCATAGACGCCAGTAATCTTTGGAGCCAAACTTAGAGGATGCTATGCGTTGCCTAATTCTGGTAGCAAACGCCCTCTTGGCTTCGTTCAGTACTTTTTTACACTTGTTCCGTGCTGAGGTGAAAAGGCGCCTGTTTTGGTTCGACGAGCAGCTTCGATAGAGCCGGAAGAAATGGTTCCGGTGGGCAATAGCGGCCGAGCAAGCGGGTGAGAACCAGGGGGACGAATTAGGTTTTAGTTGGAATTTT
>JBBBDQ010028481.1:107500-110000 GCA_037127315.1 Ascarosepion bandense
CTCTACTATAAATAATTTCACGGCTTCTGCTCCGATGAACTTAGATCACTGGTGCCCTCTATATATGTATTTGCACGAGATTCTCGATTAGCAACAATGTTTCACCCTTTTACAGTGAAACAGATAAGATGTAACCGCAATTTCTACTCCAACAGCTTCTTTTCTCGCAATTTCTTCCTGTGGAATTCCCTTCCGTATGTTTGCTTCTCCGACAGCTACAATCTCCAGGAGTTTAAATGCAAGGTCAATAGACACCTAACACAATAACTCGCACCCATTCTCTCAAACATTCTTCCCATCCACGCAACCCTCATCCTCGGTATCCTTACCCGTATATCACCCTCCTTCTGACATTTCATATCACTTTCCCCTATTTAACTCCCAACCACTCTTTCTCATCACTTTCCTCTATGTAAAGACCAACCACGTTCTCATAACTTTCCCCTATGTAATCCCCAACCACTCGTTCTTATCACTTTCCCCGATGTAACCCCCACCTATTCTTTCTCATCACTTTTCCTTATGTAGCCCCCAACCACTCTTATTCATCACATTTCCCGATGTAACCCCCGACCACTCTTTCTCATCCTTTCCGCTATGTAGCCCCCATGCATTATTTCTCAAAACTTTCCCCTATGTAATCCCTAACCACACTTTCTCATCACTTTCCCCTATGTAACCCCCTGCACATCAGTGACAGTGAAATACCTTGCTTGGGGTGAAATGATTAAAAAAAATTAAAATACCATCCTCATACATTTGCGAGTGTGGGAACACAATAATTGTATGTGGATATAAAGAGTTAATGTAGGTATGAAGAACAAATTTATGAGTATATATACATATAGATGTGAGGATGTATGGAAATATGAAAATATAGGCGTAACTTGGGAGTATGTGTGAGAATTACTAGCATAATTATATATATATATATGCAAGACTCGTTATACGCGCGGAAGTGCCGTCTTTATGAAATGTATATGTGTGCGTGTACGAACGCAAGGATCCATATGTAGACATGAAAAAGTGTAGGTCGGTAAGTATGGATAAGCATAAACAAATTCACATTTGAAAATATATGTGGGAATGTACGCATATGTATATATGGATGTAGGTCAATATTAACGGGTGGATTAGTTTATGGGGTCACACAAACGCACCTATCCATGGAATTAGAAGTTTCATCAGATGTCAACCCCATCACAACTGGTCTGAACACTCCCTGCCGACCTGAACGCCAGTGCCTAAGTCCTGACACGCTTTTACTTTTTCTCTTTTCCTTCTTTTTATTATTTTTATATATAGTTTTTATCCTTCCTTTCAGTTAAAAAAATGCTTATTCAGGCAAAAATATTTTGTACCAAATGGAAGGAATATTGTGTGGTCTGATGAAATGAGCTAATTAAGCTCAATGAAATGAATTATAATTTATAACCAATTTAAACGACGCACTGAGTTTTCCTATATATATATATATATATATATATATATATATATATATATATATATATATACGGAATGAGAATATATATTTTGTTAAATTTTAAAAGCCTGGGAAATCTAACTATATTTCATTTAAATATTATTTTGTATATTTATATAATTTCAGTAATTAATTTATGTAACGTATAGAAAACTGTAGATATGGGTTCTCAAGAAAAAATGTTTTCTTTAAATAGGTTAAAAATAGACTTGGTAGATGTAGTTGTTTGATAACACAGAAGCTATTCTTTCAACAATACAAAATTCATAATCTTACATTTTAGTACTACATCTAGATGACTTGTATATACATTAGTCATCTTTAAATACTAAATTTTACAAAGGCAATATAAAGCAATATTTCCGGTTTTTCATTTAGGTTTGGAAGTCTTCAATTTCTTGAAAATTCATCATTTCCACTTGAATTCGGAACACTTCAAAATGATCTGACATATGTTTAACAATGAAAATGCACGAGAAACATGATTAACAAATAAAATTTGAACGACACAAGAGGAAATACCGGAATTTCTTTATTTTTCTACTCATCCCATATTCTGCTGAAGTTTTAATAAATGAGAAACATGTTATATTAATAAACATTCACATTTTGTTCTATTTCTTATATGAATCTATGCATATGTGTGCTCGGGTATATTGCCTTTTTGTTGAAATTTTCGTATTAATGCGAAAAAGATAATTTGAAGATAGATGTTTGTAGGTGTTTATATAATTCAATAAAAACATGGTTCTCATTTTTGTGCTTAAATATATATTCAAAAATAATGTATTGATAACAAAAGTAAAAAATTACGTTATTGAATTTCTTTCTCATTTATGCACAAAATACAAAGTTAGAAAAGTCAATAACTTACAAGATTTATGAATATTTAAGTGCAGATTTTGGAATTACATCCGGCAGTTATAGGTATAGTCATTTACATGATATTTTCTGATATGGTCGATAAGAAAAACCAGAAGCGTTTCAGAATATTATGGAAATTTTACTGATTTTTGG
>JBBBDQ010028483.1:0-65000 GCA_037127315.1 Ascarosepion bandense
CTTCCTTCTGTTTTTTCTAAAAATATTTTCACGGCCTCTCCTCTGACGAGCTGCTTTCTCTGCTGCTCCAACCACATGAATACACTTCTGCTACTTGATTTTACCGTTAAAATAATCATATGTAACCATCATTGCTACAATCAACAAAATTTCAATATCAACGCCAATTGCTATCTTCTATCTCCTTGATTCCAATATTTCTCTTAACCTTTCTTTGACTTCAATTGTAATTTTTTTTATTTCTTATTTTTGTTTTTACTTCTTTTTCACTATAATCCCATACTCACCATGAGATGAACATACTAATTAAGGGGTAAAACGATTATAGAAAACAGAATCTTCATTATATCGTCATTTTCGCTTCAATTTATATGTGCTATTTTTTTTTTATTGCTACTTTTAAAAACTTTCAAGATATGTGGTTTCTCTTTGTTTGTTAATATATAACCCCAGTCAGCGTAATCTTACAAAAGAATCATCTTCAAGGCTGGGCACCACGACGTAATGGTTGGCAAGCTTGTCTTGCTAGAATATATTACAACTGAGTAGTGAATACAATCCTCACAGTGCGTCCCATGCCTACGCCCTTGTGCCACATCTAAGCGGCGCTCAGTAAATCAACAATCATCTCCAAAGCTACAGGTTTTATTTACTTGAATATAACTTAATAATTAATATGTAAATTGGCTGAATAAAACTGATAATTTAGACATTTATAAACATATATGACCTCATGGAGAGCATGCGTAAATGGATAAAAAGCTCGAAATTATGTATGGCTTCAAAATCACAGTTATTAATTATTTGTACATTTAATAATCGCATGATATTTTTATTATCCCAATACGCAAACTATCATTTTTTTATGTAAATAAATCTATTTAAGCGGAGACAATTTAAAACCTGTCAAGATCGAGGAAGAAGCAATTGAATACAACAGAACAATGCACCTCCCATGAAACAAACCTATTATGATAAATAAAAAAAAAATTCGAATTTCGTTCCTTTTATTTATTCAGCGTAGAAATTTGTAGATTTTATTGTCAGTTATTTTTTTTCTCATTCGATATGTCGTTAGTATCATATCGACTTCATGGCGTGCTTCCATTAAATAAACTTCGCACATTTTACATACCAGCATCACGCAAATATATACTTGAACCAAATGGATATAAACACCACAAGTAAGTTATTTGAAATCTAATCTTGAAATAAAGAAGTTGCTATATTCTTCTTATTTTTAACAGATATTCTAACATGGCGTATTTAAATAACAGGCGCGTTTATTCAATTTGCTAAAAAGATTATGGACAGTAACGTGTTTAAAAAACAGTTGATTTAATGTTCGGAATGCATTGATTTATTGAGAATCAATCGAAAAAATATCAAAAGAAAAATGCTTTTGGACAATATCTATTTCTTTCCTGTTTGAATTGATATATATATATATATATATATATATATATATATATTATGCTTTCATTACGATTGATCTCTCTAGAGAAGAACATATTAAAAGCCATTTCTGCGATATATGCATTACTCATCGGGAATGAATTGAGTTCTTTTGGTGATTGGCCTGTGTATACACAGCTTATATACAACACTTTAAATTTTCCCTTCTCTGATTCCATGCACCTATGGCTTAGTGGGGAGTGACTTATACTGACACCAAATCGTTCGAGTTTCTATCACTGCCATGATCTAAGGGATGTGCCTAGCCACACTGATGATCTGTGATGCAGCTCTCTCTCTCTCTCTCTCTATATATATATATATATATATATATATATATATAGAGAGAGAGAGAGAGAGATAGGCGGGGAGCGACCAAATATGAACCGGGATACGGCAGTTTGATACAACAAATAGTAAATATATACCCATCTATCATGTTTAGAATGTCATCTGAAAAAACAAGAAAATGCCGAAAAACCTGCATTTGTGTTTCATCGAGTAAGCAAAAGCATTGGACAAAATACGCCGCAATGACTTTTTGCAGATTCTCGGCAACATCAGAATAATCTGGAAAGATATTAGCATGAACAAAAACATATATTGGCAGTAAACTGCTTATATCCTGAAAGAAATGAATTCAGCAAGTATAAAAAATATAAAGGGACATAAGTTACGAATGTTTTCTCAGCGGATGTATTCAATCTGTACAGAAAAACATTTCTGAGAGAGATAGATTTTTGAACCTTTGTCATTGGCGGCGATAATCTCAAAATTATATGATACGTGGAAGACTTGTAAAGAAATTTAAATACCTGAGAAGTCTTCTGAAATAGGATAGAAAGTGTAACACTTTGATCTGAAGATGCATTGGCAAGGCCAATGATGCATTTCAAAATGTAAACCGAGTCTTGAGAAACAGGGAAAATTTATTGGAAACAAGAAAAATATTGCTGGAGTGCTATGCGATGTCTGTTATTCTGTATAACAGCAAACAGTTGACGGTCTTTCCAAGGATGAAAACAGGACAGAAGAAGCACAGACGTTTTTCTACAAAACGAATATACTATGGATCGAGCACGTGACCAACGAATACACCTGGCATCAGAGACAGCTTGGGTTCCTGTGACAATTAGTGAAGAAAGATGTTTTGAAGAATCTGATATATAACACGACGCCTGGCTGCGTCCAGTCACCTTCACTGACATTTGGCCGATTTCCCCCACATTATGCATTTGATCTAGGATTAACCAAACAAAGGCCCGCTTATTACCACTTAATGAAAATGGTCCATACTTACTACAGATTTGTATATGATAAAAAACATATATATATATATAATGAATTATTTTGAACATTATTTTTACCGATACTCGTATTTAAGTAGATATTCTGTTTTTAATTAAACAGTATTTTATATTTATATCTACCGGCCTGATAATTTCACGATAAATTTTTATTACGAAAATGTGTGCTATCCAGCAGGATTCGAACCTGCGACCCCTATTTACATTTTCGTAATAAAAAATTATAGTGAAATAATCAGGCCGGTAGATATAAATATAAAATACTGTTTAATTAAAAACAGAATATCTACTTAAATACGAGTATCGGTAAAAATAATGTTCAAAATAATTCATTAAAAATTGTCGGTTGCATATAACCAAGTTTCGTTAAAATTCGTTAATTTCCGTTATATATATATATAAATATATCTCTCTCTCTCTCTCTCTATATATATATATATATATATATATAACGAGCAATTACAAAATTACAAGCAACTCTAAATAAGTCACGCAAAAGTAATACCAGTTGTTTGGTATTTCAGTATAACAATCGTGTTATACTATTTCTACAAGACAATCAGTTGTTTGAATTTGCAATATCTTTCTCCGATCTTCTTCACTGATTTTAAGCATCAGATGAGTTTTCAGGTCGAGCGTATTTCAAATATTTTCTTCACTACATTCAAATTTGCATTCTGATTTAGTTAGTGTTTCCCAATCGACTTGAGAAAGAGTGGTGTAAGATTTTTATTTCATTCTCTGTGTAAGTTTACCCTCTCGAATTGAAAACAATTCATTTAACAATTTCGACATCCACTAGTAAACACACACACATTCATTTAGTCTGCCTGCTCTTATCAATTGTCTTCGTAATCCAGTACACAGGAAATTTCAAGGCCTCATTTCAACCAAGGTTCACTTAACGTCAAAACTCAGTGACAGATATTTTGTCTCGAATAACTTGACAAATTCGCTTAAAAAATTATGTATTCAGCAAACTTCGCACCTGGATTTTACTTGTTAACGCTTCCTCTACTTTTCCCAAGAAAATGATTGTCTTCTCCAAACTTAGAGAAATATTTTATCATCTTGAAAATCGCTTAAAATTAATAGCACCATCTCAAAATAGTGTTATAGATAATCCCAGGACGAATAGGGGGAAAGAGAAACAAGAGAAAGCAGAGAGACGTATCTGATGAGCTTCAATTAATTGATGGTGAAGCAGGGTTGGGGATTTTTAAAAATAAAAGTATATTAAGACCGACAAGAGAGAGAGAGAGAGAGAGAGAGAGGAAAGGGGAATCTATGATCAACTATTCCTAAAGTGACACAGCACATGAAGAATGAGATGTCAGTCATATTTCACTTTCTTTAAAGCTACACATGAGATTGAAATAAAACTGACAAAATATTGAAATTCTGGCATTTTCAGTTTCGTTTGGGTCATATCTCATTTGTCATTTAAATGCATTAAAAGCGTAGATAATTATATATGCATGTTTGTTTGTGAAGATTATTGTCATATTGCCTAGAACCGATGCTCTTCATATATTTGATTTCATATACTCGAGCCCTAATTAAACACAAGAACATAATTCATTAATGAGAAAATACTTTGGAAAATTATCAAAAACATTTTTACCATCTATAGACACATGTCTAAAACAGAACATTACGTCTCATTTTAATTTAATCCATTTTTAGAAAATAAATTATATCTTAAACAAAAAATACATGGCTAAATGATCAGCAATAGATTGGAATATATTCCGACCCCGCTGCGCTGGCTGGCTGCAAAATATTTAAGACATTCAAAACACTAGACAGATAGACATACACAATAAAGAATACACATTATCATCCTTTGCCCTCAAATACATATAAAATGATCTTCATCGCGTGTGGAAATAACCATCCGGCCAAAAAAACAAAATGCCATCAAATCACAAAAAAATACAACACAGTGAACATGCATACAGAGAATGCGCTCGATATTTTGAGTATATGAAGTATCTTAGCAAAGGAGCATATTGCAAAGAGTAAAATATGACTCTGCTACCGCTGCCGACCAGAGAAAGACTGCTAAATGCCAGATTAAATGCTAGAATATTAATATATAACAGTCATATTCCAGTGAAATATTTTTGCCCACATGTAAACGTTTCATGCATCTTCATATATCATCACGCAATTAACAACAAATGATTAAAAATTTTACGCATGTGTGATGGCCAAATAATGTAGACTTCATCAATGATGACCACACAATTATTTAGGCAGAAGAGAAAATAATGAAAAAGTTTTAGCGTTATACTAGATAAAGACACAAAGAAAATGCGTTGTGATATCGTATCTGATATCTGAAAAAATTTTAGTAGTTAAACTGAAATTGGGGCATGTCAGTATATCGTTAATAATAAAGATTATAATATAGCACAACTATAATAAAGCACAATGAAAACCACAAAAAAATAAAATTATCATAGGATATCTGAATGCCAAAGCTGTTCAAGCGAGAGAAAGTTAGACAGTCGGCAATTTCGAACATGGACACTGCAATAGCTGTAAAGAGAAATAGGTTCAATGGTGCTAAGCAAATGACCAGATTCCAAGAACACGTAAGAAGTCTAGAGACATGTATAATTCCAAGAGAAGAAAGCAAGTAATAAATTGATTTTGTTACTATCAAAATGATATTCAAAAAGATAATCTTTTACTGCAAAGACTACACAAGTCATGATTGCGGAAATCACCACGTAAATGTTTTATACAAAGTAATGATAAAGCAAAGGAGATGAAAGAATCCTACAATTAAGTATGCAGTACAATAGAATTATGCGGAAGTGCAGAAAATGTGTACGGAGGGAATACAAACGAAATACAAAAAATAAATTATAAATGGAAGCTCAAAATGGGACGTACTAAAAGCAACTTTATTGACATCAGCAATCGACATTATCCCAAAAGAAAAACACGTAGTAGGAAAACGATGAGATCTCTGAAAGCATTCTTTACATGATTTAAAAGAGACAAGAAACGATGCCAATAAATAGAACGGAATATAAGAAACTCCACAAGATAAAAAAGAGCAAATGCACGCATGTTAATAAAGATGGATCAGCAACAAAGGCGCCAAAGTATAGAGATTGAGCACGAAAAATAAATCTGATATGCAAAAGAAATAAAGGAACTATTAGGACAAAAACCTGCTCAGCAAATAGATGTATAAAAGCAAAATAAAAAAAAAAACGGTACACTTACACTAGAAATATAAATCAGTATATGATTTTCCACGACAAAGAGAACAACAAACAATCCACAAAAAGACGGAGGAACCAAAAATATTGAAAGAGAATTGGAATCGGCAATGGCCCAATTGAACAGAAACAAATCTGCTGGAACCGGCAGGATAGTAAGAAATATATTGATGTCCTTAGAAGACGTATCATACTGACTAACAGAAGTAATAAACACAACCTACAGCCCTGGCAATATTGCCGAGGATCTAAGAAGTCAGGAGCGATGGAATGTGAGCTTCACCGAACAATCAGCTTAATAAGCGACATAAAAAATTCCGCATCCGGATTCTGATGAAAAGATCGCACAGCAGAATCACTCCAGATAGAGGACAACAACAGTATGGCTTTATTAAATATACCGGATCGAGGAATGCAATATTCATGCTCAGAATGCTATCTGAAAAGTGTAATATTAATCCAGAAGGACCTTTATCTTTGCTTTATAAACTATGCAAAAGCGTTTGACAACGAACGCCAAAAAGACTTCATGCATCGATATTTTTCGAAAAGACTTTCAGATATTTAAAACTCTATATCCGCAGCAAATCGCCTACCGAAAAAGAGGAAGTAAATTTAGCAGGTATACAAAAATAGAAATGACTTAAGACTAATATCAGTTTTCTCACCGGTTCTTTTCAACTTATACAGTAAAACAATTATGAAAGAAATTAAATCCTTGCCACGATTCATTATAGGCGGCCACAATCACAACAAAATAAGATACACAGACTATAGGGTGCTGATAGCTGACACAATAATTCAAATGCAGAACTTCTAACGGAAGGTAGCAAAAAAAAATAAAAAGAAAGTACTGACTATAAAATTCCAAAGAACTAAATTCATGGTCATCAGCAAAAAAAATATTAAAATGTCAACCACAGGTTGGAGAAACTAAAACAAGTAAAGAAATTTAAATACATGATTTCTTTTTCAGACAGAGGATGGAAAGTGTGGAATTGAGATCCAAAGAAACATTGTCTTGGCCAAGGACACAGTTCAAAACCTAACCAGAGAAATGAAAGATATGAAAATATCATTATTAGCGCAGAGTTGCTATGTAATATCTGTCCTTTGTATGGAAGCAAATGTTGGACGCTCACATCAAGGTTGTGGAAGAGGCTTGAGACAGCAGAAATATCGTTTTACAGAAGGGTGATGAGGAAAACTTGGACTGAGACAGTGGCCAGCGATGAGATGTTGGAGAGGACGCAATCTAGAAGGAAACTCCTACATAACACCAGGAAGAGACAGATAAGGGAGAGGTTGGAAAGAAAGGAAGGCATGGAGAATGTAATACTCACAGGATGGATAGAAGCAAAGAAAGAAAAAGGAAAGCAGTGCAAGAGCTACTTGATAGACATCGGCAAATAGATAGCAGAAAGAAATTAGGAGGATGACCAAGACAGAAATTATAGAGATCAACATGAGACAGAGTCAAGTGAATTCATGATCACAGATGTCCTGAAGCGACACGAAACATGACTATAGTATTTACGTTCTCACACCCTGATTGAGCACTCTGGAAGAATGGGAGACTTTGGAAACAGTAGCTACTGACTGACGCCACTTCGATCGGGTTTCAATCCTAAGTTAAAAAGCAGTCGGAGTCTAACCGTACTGATGAGCTGTGATACAGCGAAACAGATCTGTCTGCGGATGACTATAGTATATATATATATATATATATATATATTAAACATGTCTACATGCAAGCTATATGTCTGCTTATTTTTAATAAAATACTTTCATATTAATGGGTAATTTTGGCGTTTTACAGTGTAAAGATATCATAAATGTGAGTATGAACATATTTCATTAAAGAACGCAAATATATCGCTTTTTTAAAAAAATCTGACATGTTTTAAAACAATCTGCCTAAATACACAAATATATAAGCATGCGGTGTAGGTGTAGAAGGATCCAAGGAGTATCCCCTACATACAGTAGTAGGATAACTCTCTAAGATAACTCGAAATATATATATATATATATATATATATATATATATATATATATATTTCGAGAAAATAAAAGAAAAAATAGTCATACATGTTATTTCATAGTATATCGGAAGTTTTAGCCTATTTCAGGCGAACCATCATCAGCTACTGTCTTTATTGTACAGAAAATTGTATCATCTGTACAATAAAGTCTTTACCATGAAATAACGTGTCTGCCTATATATGATTTGCATCTACATAAACGCTTGCATATCATAACACATTTCAAACTTCTTAGTCTGTTTTAAATAAACATACTGGGATATGTAAACTTAAAGAAGGCATGAACAACATCAACTAGAAATTCATCTGGAGACCACGTACTGTTAGTCATAGTTACATGAAATATTTATGCAGAAGAATATTTTCTCAAAAATCGGAACATAGTCTGAGCCTTAGAACCAAATTGAAAAGTCATTGTTTTAATAGATTTTCCGATGCATTTTAATGCCTAATACCTCTAGTATATTCTACCATTTTACAGGTAGATTATTATGTATATTGTCTGGAAGTGTATTGTTTTCAAGAGTAACATGTACATTTAAATTTTTTTTTTCTAATATATGCTTATGTAACAAGAATCAAGTCAGGCAGTTCCTTAAATGTGTACAGTATATTCGTTTTAAGTTTTACATTTATCAAATTTTTCGCTGTTCCACAGCTCGTTGGTAATCATTTAAATGCGTTTAATCTTCTGAAGAATAAATAACATATGCACAAATTTATAATAAAGCATAAAGCTGGAATTTTATATAGTCTATGATAGGTTTCATTCATTGCATGTGATCTGTAAAAGAAATTGTTTCATGATGCTTCTTATGGCGAAATAATTTATATTGTATTTCATATGTATAAAATAGTCGTGTGAAATAGATTTCAAAATGTTTGATCTTTTATTTGTATTAAATGTACATATTTTTTAATGAGAATATGAGGAAAACCATTTCTCACCTTTCGTTTATTTCAGTTTGATCAATGTTTAGAAAAATCTGTATGGTCTTATTTAAATTGCAAAAAGAAATCTGGTAATAACCAGAGGCTTCGTTTTAATTGCGTACATAGTTATATTGCTTTTCCAACTAAAATCATTTCACCTTTTTTATCTCTCTATGCGAGAGCAGATTGTTGTGTCATCGGCATACATGCCAACTTGGGATCTAATGGCATCGGGGAGATCATTACTGTAGATCAGAAAGAGCGTGGGACCTAGGATAGAACCTTGAGGGACACCCGCGTTCGTATGGTAGTTTTGGGAGGCATGCCCATTTAATACCACCTTCAATGTGCGGGTAGAGATGAATGACTGGATGAGGTCAAACAGATGTCCAGTTATCCCGTATCTCCGCAGTTTGCACAAGAGGCCAGCATGCCAGGCCCTGTCGAACGCATTGGAGATATCCAAGGCAACGGTTCGGGCTTCGCCATTCTTGCCAAGTGCCCGGTATATGTACTCGGTAATGGTCGTTAGCATATCAGTAGACCTGGTGAAGCGAAACCCGTACTGTTTATCAGAGAGAAGCCTGTGGGCCGTGAGATGCTGAATCACCTCGGCGTTGATAATGGTTTCCAAAACTTTGCCAAAGATCGGAAGGAGACTAACAGGACGTTAATTGGCGGGGTCTGATGGTTCGCCAGAATTCTTAAATATAGGAACTACACAGGAGGACTTCCAACAGGCAGGAAAACAGTAAGCAGATAGCCAGAGGTTATAGAGTTTAGAGAGGACAGAGGAAAGTTCAGGGGCACATTTCTTCAGTACTATGACTAGGATTCCGTCACCGCTTTGTGTGTGTCAAGTTGTGCAATTATCTTGGCGACCAGCGAGGGAGTAATGTGGACATTATTTAGTTGATCCTTAGTTCTGGCTGGGAAGTCGGGTGTAGGTATTCGTAACGAGTGCAGTGTCAAATTGGTGGAGAATCTACGGGCAAAGCATTCATCCTTCTTCGCTGGGGAGGTGAGAACTTCAAATTCAATGATTAGTGGGGGCATTGAAGTCTTGCTCTTGTTGAGCACGCTTTTGCAGAGTCGCCAGTAATCTTTGCAGCCAAACTTAGAGGATGCTATACGTTGCCTCATTCTCGTAGCAAACGCCCTCTTAGCTTCTTGGTTCGACGAGCAGCTTCGATAGAGCCGGAAGAAATGGTTCTGGTGGGCAATGGCGGGCGAGCAACCGGGTGAGAACCAGGGGAACGAATTTGAATTTAGTTGGAATTTCTTGGCCGGGATAAAAGCATCGATGCCAGCCTTAACCCAAGAGGAGAACTCGGAGGCACAGTCTTCGACAGGAAATTCGAAGACGTTGTTCCAGGGGACGTCGCAGAGGAAGTCTCGGAACGAGTCCAGGTCTGCTCTCTGATAGCCGTATGATATTCTGCTGGTCTGGTTTTCTTGGGTAGAGTTAGCGTGGATTGAGATGTTGACGGAGACTACGGCGTGGTCAGATTTTCCGAGGGGGCAGAGTTGGCTGGTAGTGCAGGAGTCTGGAATGGAAGTAAAGCAAAGGTCGAGTGAAAAGTCCCTTCCATTAGAGTATTAGTAAAACGCGTGGGGAAGTCCACCACTTGCGTCAGAGCTGGGGTTTTTAAAAAAAACCTGGTGCGGATCCCAGCAAAGTCGGTGGCTGAGTTTTCAAGCCACTTGGTGTGGTGGGCGTTAAAATCGTAAAACACAAATATATGGGGAGATGGGTGAGAAGAAATGGCCCTGTCAATATTAGTAGAGATGCTATCATACCGTACAGTCAGAGGAGGAGGGGGAGCGGTAGAGGAAGAAGAGATAGCTAACCGAGCTTAGAAGTGAGAGACGGAAGCACATGAAGGAATGATCCAGGGATTCAATAGATGTGACCCTAGCTAGAGGGAGCTGTTCGCTGATATATACAGCAAGCCCATGCATATGGACATTGGTGTCCTTCCTGAAGAGGGGAAGGTAACCAAAAACGAACAGCTCCGACGAGGGGACAGAAGGGTCAAGGTTAGTCTCACATATAGCAAGATATCGTGTGAGTTAGAAGGAATGATTCTACACTATTAAAGTTACTGCGAATACCTCGTATGTTTGTGAAGGAAACGCAGATAGGTTTGGGCGATTTATGACTAGCTGGTTTAGTCTTGCTCTTTTGTTTGTTTAATTTCATGCTGGTTTTAGTTGTGCATAGAGAGAGGTCTAGAGTAGGGTCAGATGGTCGTTAATTGCAGCACGTGAAGGATGGTGAATGTCGCCGCCTGCAGTATAATATGGCCTCGGGGTTGCCCATCGGAAATTCATGCAGGGACGCCCGTCCATGCGCGAAATGGCACTACAGGAACTGTTGATCAGAGCAGCCTCTCAAGACGCTACGCAAGATTTTGGTCTCCTAACTACCAGTCGGAAGCAGCAACAAGGAAACTGCCAACCCGGTACCCTCAGAATGAAGAGACGTTGCCGCCATACTCACCAACTGCAAAAAGCTTCCAGCCGACCGACATCAAGACCGAAAAAGAGATAGATGAACCGGGAATCATTCATAAACAAGAAACAAGGCGATCACATCTACTCCTGTCCAAATAAAGTAAACTAACGATATATATATTTAAATTATATTTGATTTGACCCCCATGAGTTTATTAAGGATGTAATTCCACATCGACTCGTATGGAGCA
Organism: Ascarosepion bandense; assembly: GCA_037127315.1. Taxonomy (NCBI): domain Eukaryota; kingdom Metazoa; phylum Mollusca; class Cephalopoda; order Sepiida; family Sepiidae; genus Ascarosepion; species Ascarosepion bandense. The sequence continues at coordinate 11,688 of JBBBDQ010028483.1, forward strand.
TGTGTAGCCGATTCCCCCTGTAAAACTGAGTCTCAATTCTCTGGTATCTATGATAATTTCGAAAATTCTTCCCATGTGGTGAGCAGAGGCGGTGGGATCCGGGTAAATTTTTCAAAGTAATATGCCTCTGAACTCTCGTCTCTCCTCTCTAAACACTGTAATTACTACATCTCTGCTTCCTGTTTTCCTGCACGCTGGAAGTCGTCTTCCGTGGTTCATGTATTTAAAAAGTAATGGGAACCACCGGACTCATTCAATTATCGTCTATCAGCCTCCTACCAATTTTAGGAAAAGTGCTCGTGGCTATTATCAATGCTTAAATGATTCAGCACCTTACTGCCCATAAACTCATCTTAGACAGACAGAAATAGCTTCTGCTTTGCCATCTCTACTGTCTACGAGCAACACTGAATACATATATAGGCTCTCGATAAGTCCGGCGCAGCTCAAGTTGTTATCCTGGATATCTCTAAAGCATTTGATAGGATCTGGCACGCCGGCCTTCTGCGCAACTACGGGGTTTTGGTATTACTGGATAGATGTGGGTTTGATCCAATGTTTCCTATCAAATCGCATAATGGATTTCATCTTGAACAGGCATGCTAATCTAAACTAATCTACATCAATGATATCCCAGATGCCATAAGATCACAAGTAGGCATGTACGCCGAAAACACCACAGTATACGCTTGCCTCGATCAAAAATCTGGTGTTGACGTTAAGGCGAACTTCGCGGCTGAGCTTGAAATGGACCTCCAATCCGTGGTGGATTCGGGTAGGAAATGGCTAGTAAAATGCAATTCTTCTAAAACGAAGCTGCTGTCAATTAACCACCACAGACGACTGCACCTCCCTCCCATTAGCATGGAAGAGGCATGCCTACCAGAGAGAAAAATACTACGCCTGCTTGGGCTGACACTCTCAGCGGACCTCAAGTGGAATGACTACGTCGAATCCATTGCTAAATCCGCTGCTATGAAAGTGTGCTCTCTCTGCTGGGCCTGGAAATTCTTTCCGCCTGAATCTATCCTGCACTTATACAAATCTACCATCCGACCGTGTTTTGAATACTGTTGCCACATCTGGTCGGGTGCCCCTACTATTCTCCTCGGTCATCTTAACAAAATACAGCGAAGAATCTGTAATGTGATTGATACCGACTTAGCTGACCGCCTGCAGTCTCTCTCCCACCGGCGTGACCTGGCTTCCCTGTGCCTCTTCTATAAATACTTTCATGGCTTCTGCTCTGATAAACTTAAATCTCTGATGCCCCCTAGGTGTGAGTTTGCACGAGATACTAGATTGGCAACTAGGTCTTATCCTTTTACAGTGAAACGGATGAAATGTAACCGCAATTTCTACTCCAACAGCTTCTTTTCTCGCACTTCCCGCCTATGGAATTCCCTTCCGCATGCTTGCTTCCCCGACGGCTATACAGTCCAGGAGTTTAAATGTAAGGTCAATATACATCTCCTAACACACTAACCCTCCCATTATTTCCAACTCTCCCCCTATATACCTCCTAACTTGTCTATCGCCCTGTGTAACCCCCTGCGCTATAGTGGCAGTGCAATGCTTTGCTTGGGGTGACGTGATTAAAATAATGCCTCCTCATTTTAACGCACGAACGAACCCAGAGCTCTATCCTAGGCCGGATGATTTTCTGGTCTTCATAAATGATCTTCCTGAGAGGATCCCATCCCAAGTAGGGATGATGCAGATGACACAACCTATTACTCTCGCATCAGCAAAATGTGTGGCAAGGTAGATAAATAACATCGCGTCTGATCCTGAGAAGTACCTTTCATGCTGTGTTAACCTGGGATAAGAAATGGCTTGTAAATTTTAATGCTTGTAAAACGAAGCTGCTATTTGTTAACCATCACGAGCACTGTCTGCTACCCAAATATGCAGTGAACAAGTGAGTCCCTCTGAAAGTAATATACTGCGCCTCCTCGGTTTCATGCTCTCTTCTGACCTCAAGTTGAACCATTGCATTGAATCAGTATCTAAATCCATTGATAAGAATTTGGGACATTATGTCGGGCCAGAATGTTCTTTTTCTGCATGAATCAATCTTTCACAAATAAAATCAACCATCCAACGGTGCATAGAATACTCTTGTCGTATCTGGTCATGTGACCCTGCTGTTGCTCTCAGGGTTCTCGACAAACTCCAAAAGACAATCTGTAATGTAATCGGTTACACCTGAGAGCTCGACCCCAGCAACTTTCTCAGGGGTGGGATGGTGCTTCACACTTTCTCTATTATAAATGTTTTCATGTCTTCTCTTTCGACAAACTAAGGTCACTGATTCCCCCTCCACAAGATTTTACTCAAGAAACCAGACTGGTAACCTTTACAATTACTTTTCTCGCACTTCCCGCCTGTGAAACTCCCTTCCGTATATTGCTTTCCTGACAACTACAACCTCCATGAATTAAAATGCAATCTCAATTTTCATCATTTATCCACTTGACTCCAGTCTTTCCTTCATCCTTTCTAAATCACCCCACGCATCTTTTTCTTTTACTTTCTCACTCTATCTTTGTAACTGTCATCACATCTCTATCCCCATCCTTCTATGGTCATTTCTCTGACACCCCCTGTAACTAGTTCATCTTTTTCATCGCTCTCCTGATTAGACTTTTACTCTCTTATGTAACCTCCTACGCATCAGTGGCGGTACCACATTGCTTTTAGTGAAACGGTTAAAAATACTTTGAATATTTGCTAATTAGTTGATAGGATATTTTTGGCCTTGCTATATATACAATATATGACTTCTAACTATGTATTATAGATTTTTTGAAAAAACAAATCTACTGTTTAAATGGCAGATTATATTTTAAGAAAATTTCGTATTTTGATAGTTGTGTTTTAGTTGCTATATATGGTTTTGTAATAAAACATATGCACGAGCAAATAATGTCTGAGTGGCCTGTAGTCTTTGCATAAATGCAAACGTCTAAAAATGTTTTTTTTGTTTTATTCTGTCATTGAGCGCTTTTGTCTCATAAAGTGAGCTTCTAGACTGTTATTTTTTCACTGAAAATTTCAAACTTGAGAGATTTAGATATTGCGAATTATTTTCTAGTATTTGAATATTTTTGACACATTTAAAGAAAACAGTATGAACTATTTTCTGTGTTTGGATATCTGTGAGATATTATAAAAAACGTTGTGGATCATTAATTTCCTTTCGTTTATTTTCTTCCAAGTGAGAGAATATTTGTTGCAAGCTATTTTGGCATATAAAGTTGTTTTTTTTTTGCTTACATTAAAAAGAAAATCCAACAGTTGATATTCGATTGATTCAAGTGCTTATTGGGGGCTGAATGTTTGTACCACGTGGAACTGATTTGCCCACTTTCAGGCATGAAGAAATTGGACTGTATCCTGGTATTGCGATATAAAGGCTAGAGCTTATATATTTTACCAACATTCGAGTGATAAAAACAAGAAGGACGCTGAGTGCATAAAAAGCGCACCTCTAAAAGTATTCTGGACCGACTCGTTCGTGGCATACTGCCAATTCGTCAACCGAATACTCCTTCCAGGGAAAACACCTGAAGAATTCCTATCAGAGTTACAACGACTCTACTGTTTGATTGGTAGTTCGCCTCCGAAAAAAAGAATAGTTTGTGCGTTCGTAGCCAGATTGCTAATTAACGTATATGAACTTCTCCTTCCATTTGCAAGATTGAACAAATTAACACTTGAAGAGATTGTAAACTGGGCTCGGGCTATTATGAGTGAGGACATGGGCGAAAGCAAACAATCGCCGCCGCGGTTCAGTAGCCACACGCCAATACCCCGACCACACCAACCTTATAAACACGGAAATTATGTTGTGTGATTTAAATACTACGGTATAAACCACATTGCTAAAGATTTTCTGCATGGAACTCAATCAACAAAGATATATAGAGCATGTAAATTGCTCAATAACATGCGTTGCTTCATATGCAAGAAACCTGGGCTTTTTGCATTTGACTGTCGGGGAAACGATGCCGCGGATGGAACATGAGCCGGGGCTCTTACCCTATCACGAAAGTGTGTCAGACGCTGCTCGTTATACAAATATACGCTGACGGGACTCTTTCTTCTGCAATTTTCGATTCAGGATGTTCCACTACATTAGAAAGTGAAATATTGTGCTGTACTTAGAGACAGATGAGCGTTACGGTAACCTTGCTGAATGGTAAAATTCAATTTTGTTATCGCTTTGAGGCAATTAAAGTCTGCACCAAAATAGGCACTTCAGCCAAATGAACGCACTGGTGGAGAAGAACAGCCCGTTAGAATTCGAAATGCTGCTTGTGTACGAACCTATCAAGGTTGTAGGCTGTGTTTTAATAACATGAAACGGGGGTGACATATTCAGGGAACAGCAATGGTGTACGCTGCACTGAAGAGAAAGCAGCCTGAATATAGTGTTAGCATTGATGAATAACACAAGCGTTGAATCGGTTCATGGAAGATAGCGTCCTATAGACTAATGCCGAATGTTCAAAATATCGTCGGTTTATACTGTGTACCGGAAAACATCAGGACCGCAGACAAGCAGGAGCTCGAAGCTTGGATCAAAGACGGGTTGTTAATTCTATACCAAGAGAAGAAAATCAGTCCCTTAAATAAAATGATTTATTTGATGGCGGTTGTTAAACAGCATAAAGATAAATTGCGATCAGTGCTGGACTACTGCGAACTTAACCAGCATGTGGAAGCATTTTTCCGCCGACGCCGATCTGTGCGCCGCCAAGTTACGAAAGTTGTGTCAACAAGAGTCGAATGTGTCTCTACTGGACCTACAAAAGGCCTATAAGCAGATCAGGCTCTATGAATCTTTATCTCTATTTCAGACCAAAATATTCCATGGTAATATTACTGCAAGACAAGGCTAGAATTTATGCTGAAATATGCACAGTTAATAATGAAAATAATTGTCAACGTAGTTCTGACCGGGGAGAAGACGATTGACGTGCCCACGTCGGCATGCGTTGATGAAATCTATGCAAATGAAGATGACGCGTCAACATTATATGTGCAGGCAAAACTGGTCGACTTTAGCCTGATTTGATAGGATCCTTAACGTCTTTACAATGGCTATCGAGTGCTGGGCCTGGACATTTAAAAAAAGAGCGAGACAACCGGATTTGGAAGCGAGGAACAGCATTTTCGGACGTCCCTAGAATCATCACGCTAAGAACTATTTTCCGTTTGTGCCTTAAGGAAAATTATAAGGAATATACCGATGTGTGGAGATATTCTTTCTGCAATAGGGGTTTATGAAGCGCAGATTCAGAAAGAGTGGGATGATAAGGACACAGATTTTCCTTTTATGTGCATCATACAAGACACCATAGCGTGCGTGTTCCAGCAAGGAGGGACTGGTGCGTAAACGGTGAGGAGATAAATGAATGGGATGACACCAGTTTTCTTAGCGATTAGTGTAGTGTTGGAGAAAGACGGCAGTACGCTAGAAAATTAGTTTTGGCTGTAACCAGTCTAATGAAGCATCACACATTAACCTGGCAAAGCTGGATGCCATAGTAAAATTTGTTAACCTCGCGCCTCAATGGAAGGTGAAGGATATTCATCTGAAAACAGATTCCATGTTCGTGTACCAATGGGTATCAGCTTCTCTTAGTGGCAATAATAGGATTTGACCAATTGCAGAGAGTGAGATGTTAATCCGAAGGCTAGATCCCATAAAAATGCTGGTGTTCGAACGTCAAATTCTAACGTCGAATATCAACTGAAACGAGTACCATAAAGACGGCGCAATACCATGATAAAATGCGTCGAACCAGTCTCAATGACTTAGTTCTCCTAAAAAGCGTATAAGATACTAGCCAAATAATGGCATTGCAACACAAAAATGGACAAACCGAATTAAAAAAAAACTGCTATTTTGTCCAATTAAAAAACCTATATATGTCCAAGAGCCACGTGAAAAAAGTGATGAAAACCTGCCTATATGACAGTCGATCGACCCATCATCAACCCATTGGAGGAGAGGAAAGTGCAAGGTTGACCCTATTTAGAGCATATTCGATATGGATATGACACACTATGGTGGTCATCACCATATGACACTTATTTATTTAGGAGCCACTCGATTTACAATTTGGCGATTTCTACGGCGACAAGGGGACGCCTGAAGAAATACGAGTGCATAATGATACTGCATTCTGAAGTAGAATTTTTAAAGAAAATTTGAATGGTCCTAGGTGTACGTTTGGAGCTTCGATGCGCTTACGCGTCTTCCGGTAGCGGAATTGCAGAGAGAAGCAACCGAAGCACAAAACGCTTAGCCGCTACAAAACGCTGCCCCAACATAGACGCAGTGTATGCATATAATGTCACACCCAAGGACAATATGTTCGCGAAGACTGCACACGCCAATGCTATATACAACTATAAAGTACGCTCAAGGAAACAGACGTTGTATACCCACTGACTCCAATCCATGCACCATGAATAGTTATTGAGGTTAGGTATATATTATCCTCGAATAATCACCGTACCACCAGCTTTAAAGATGGACACGTAACTGATATCATCAGCCAGCATTCCGTTGAAGTTGATGGAGTTTCACGACACATAAAAGATCTGAACCCCCACTAAGCTAGAGAACAGTTCAGTAATGATTATTTTTATAGTGGTAGATCCTTGAAAAATACATGACTGGTCCGACTGAGATCGAGATCATCAGATAATTTCTCCAGTATAGGAGGATTTGAAAGTAATGTGTCATCAAATATTTCGTCTGAAGAATCAAAAGTGAATTCTGATTAGTTCCATTCCGAAAAAGGAGACCGCTCACCCCGTAGTCGTTTTGATAGTGATATCACGGGGTTGGTTGTAATGGAACATATGTACAAGCAAATACGTCACAAAATGTTTGAACTTTTTTCATTCTTTCGTTGAGCGCCTTGGTCTTATGACGTGAGTGTTTAGAACGTTTTTTTTTTCATTGAAGATTTCAGAGTTTAGAGTGTAAGACACGATATGACTTATTTTCTTGTATTTGGATATTTTTGAAGACTTTGTGAAAGTATTTATGCGTTTGGATAGTATGAGACATTATAAAAACGTTGTGGATTATTATTTTGTTTTCATATATTTTGTTCTAAGTGTGAGACAATGTGTTACACACACAAACACACACACACACACAAATACATACATACATACATACATATATATATATATATATATATATATATATATCATCGATCTTGATATGTGCATGTACCCAAGTATAGTTATAAATATATGTTTTATATATTATTGTATGTATTGTTGTGTGTACACATATATGTAAAATGATCAATGCATTTTTTTTAATCATATAACCACAAGCAAGGTGCTAACGCCACTGATGCGCAGGGGGCTACGTAAGGGTAAAATGATTGGAAAAGAGAAAACCGGAAACTGCATCCTGAACAGGAAACAAGGGATGAGCCTCTTCACCTGTTCAAAAGATGAGGGTGGAGTGTGAACCGGGCGATAGTTTAGTCTAACTACTCCAATTGAAAAAAAATAAAGACATGAGTGAAAAGATTGAAAAAGAGAAAACCGGAAACCGCATCCTAAACAGGAACCAAGGGATGAGCCTCTTCACCTGTTCAATAGATGTGGGTGGAGTGTGAACCGGGCAATAGTTTAGTTTATCTACTCCAATTAAAGTCTATCTACTCCAATGAAGATATAATCAGTTCAAGAATGCATAATAGACTACATCCAAGATTAACACAACCTACAGATAATCAGGTGTTCTCATATACAGGAAAACATACATAATTACGTCCACTCTTATACATGAAATATACTCATAAGTAGGTACATCCATATACACATAAAAATACATAGATATGACTTATATATTCATAACTATACTTGGGAATAAGTACATATCAAGATCCGATTGATATATGCTGATATATATATGTGTGTAATGTTTGTTAAGATGTATGAAATGTGAAATATACCACCTTGTTTGGAAGTGAAGAGCAGATGGATATGTGTATCTAAGTGTACATTGTCTTTATACATACGTGTATTGTTTTTATTTAAAAAATCAGGAAAGAGCAGATATAAAGAATTAATAGATATACGTCAAAAGTTCTTCATATATATATATATATATATATGTGTGTGTGTGTGTGTGTGTGTGTGTGTGTGTGTGTGTGTGTGTGTGTGTGTGTGTGTGTGTGTGTGTGTGAATCCACTCCTAATAAATTTGCAAGTGTGCGAAGTCAATAATTATATGTGGATATAAATAGATGAATATATGTATGAAGAATATATTTGTATGTGCACACACATGCATATATGGGTGCGGGAGCATCTAGGAGTAGATATACGTATTGATGTGGGGATGTGTGTCAGTATAAAAATATATGCATAATTTGACTGTATGTGTGAGAATTGTTAGCATATTAAATATATGTAGCACTATTTATACGCGTGGATATCCTGTTTTTATAAAAAATATATATATGATTATAGGAACGCAAGAATCATATGTGGGCATGAATGGGTGTAAGTCTGTAGTTATATATATAGGTATAAACACAGGCGCATTTGTATGTACATATATGGATGTGTGCACATATGTGTATGTGGATATAATTGAGTGTACATCGGTGTGTTAATTTGTTGGGTTACACATGAATACGTATCCAAAGAATTAGGAGTGGGCGTTTAATGATTTGTGGTCAACATTTTCGCGACTGGTCAGGATACCTACAACTGGCATGACGCAAATGTCTGTCCTTGATTTTTTACTTATTTTTCTCTTCAGTTAAAAGAAATGCCTATTCCAGAAAGAATGTTTGTACCAAAAGGAACGAATATTGTGTGGTGATGATGAAATGAACTAATTTAGCTCATTGAAAGGAATTATAATTCATAACCAATTTTAAATGCTGGGTTGAGTTTTTCTTTATTAATATCATATTGCTCTGGATAACATCCATTGAGCTTTCTATATAGATATAACCAATAATATGTTATATTAAGTTGATCTTGTTGGATTATCCTCACCGTTTACGGTCTGGAAATTTGTACATATATATATATATATATATATATATATATATATATATATATATATATATATAAGTTTACTTTATTATTATAAAGGATATTCTGTCAACTGTAATTGTTACAGTTATAATGCATGGTGTCCTATTAAACCTATCAGTATGACAACAGTATTTGAAAGGACAATCATGTTATATTATACTTTTTTTATTTGATTGTTCCATTCAATAAATTATATCTCCAGACCAGAGCTTGCCGAATATGTGTGAAAATATAGAAGTGTAATAAATCTTTTGATTTTACTTTACAATATAATTTTTATGCTTCGTATTACATGCATATTTTAATTATATAATTGATTATCTAGCATTAAGTATGAAGTTTTTAAAGACCTTTTTTAACTGTTTGTTGCTAAAGCAAAATATTAGTAATGATTTTTTCCAGTCAGTGAACACTTTGTATTTTATTTACTGGCCCATAAATCCGCAAAACAAATAGGTTAATAAAAACAGTAGTTATGAATTTTTTTTATTAAATCTAACACAGTTTCTATTAAATGAAATAATTAAATAATTAAATGTCAAATGAAATAATTTTAAAGATTGTGCTGTTTACCAATCAATATTATCTAATACGGAAAATATGAAGATGGTGCATAATGTGTTGAGAGAATTTTAGTTCCTAATGAAATTTACTAATTACGATTATCTTTTATTTTTAAATTAAAAATTTAGCAGATTTCTCAAATTTATTTTACCTTTAGTGGCGTTATATATCAACGACCAATAAATAAAACAGAGAGCCTCTTAATCATAAATATGTCATTCCTTGTTCCAGTGTCTTTGAAGAAACTGCACTGCTATTGTCCTATCTCTGGCCTGATTCTGCTTCTAGCTCTGTTCATCAGGATTTGGAAGATATTGTTTTTTATATGGCTCATTAAACTGATGTTTCTGTGAAGTTCGCACTCCTTTTATCCTGGCTTCTTAGGGAGTGCTATGAAGATAGACTTACTGAGGTCATCTGGTATTACACTACTATTATAAATTTCATTTATTACTTCTGTAATTTTCTCTATACCAAATTCTTATCAGCAGCATTATGATTATGCCATCTGGTCCAGCAGCTTCAGTTGGCTATTGCAGATTCCTTTTCAGACTTTAATATTTCCGGTCCGTCCTCATCTTTGTGTATTATTGGTTGCTCTCTCTTGTAGTGGAAAAGATATTTTATATATTCTTCCCATCGTTGCAGCATTTCTTCTTCCTTCAATATGATTGCCCCATCCTGTTGAAGAGCAGGTTTTTTGTCATGTCAGTTTTTTGTCGCTTTATGCATGTCTACTTTATTATTCCTGCTCAATCTCTCTACTTCTGCATATTTGTCATTGAGCCTTTCCTCTTTAGCCTGTCTGAATTCCCTTCTTATTTCCTTGTGTAGTTCCCTGTACTCCATTCAATGTCTTGGTATCATTTTCTGCCTCCTCTGCATCATGTCCAGAATCTCTTCAGTCATCCACACGTTCTTTTCTGCGCTTAATCTCTTTTGGGTCAACATTATTTGATGATGTCAGTACTGCTTTCTTTATCGAGTCCTATTTTGAGTGTTCTTTTCTAATTTGTTCTTGGTGTTTGATTTTCACGCTGTTAGTGTATTGATTCTGGAGGTTGAGGTCATTCACGAGTGCGTTGTATTTTTGTTTTGGTGCTGGACTTGGCTTCCTCAATCTCCGGATTTTTATCTTTAATTTGAAGAAGACTGAGACGTGCTCACTTCCACCGTCAGCGCCTGGAAAAGCTTTACTTTGAACCACTGCATTTCTGCTGTTTATGGTTATGTAGTCTCTCTGGCTGTTTGTGTCACCTCCTGGGCTTCACCATGACCATAGCCGCCGTGGGTGTTCTGGAAACCAGGTGTTAGTTATTACCTGGTCATTTGCTATTCACCACAAGACCTATTTTTCTCTTCGTTCCTTGCGGATTCCTAAACTAAAATTGCCAGTTGTTATACCTTCCTTCTCCTTTCCTATTTTGGCATTCAAATCTCCCATGATGAACCTGATTTCTTGGATTTTATATTGAGCTTTCGCATTGTCTAGAAAGGAGTAAAAAGGTTCTATTTCTTCTTCGGTGATTTGTGTTGTTGGTGACTACAATTGCTATGTTGAACGGTCTCCCTTTCATTTTAACCAGGAGAACTTTTTCGGTGAACTGGTAGTATCCCAAAACATATTTCTCTATTTTTTTTATCTAGAATTAAGCCGACTCTTTTTTCATTATTTTTCCTCCTGCGTATATTATCCTATGGTTGTCGCTGCTGAAGTCTCCATTATTTGGCCACCTGGTCTCTCATATTCTAAGAATATTGATTTCAATCTGTTCATTTCCTGCTTGATATTCTTTAGTTGCCCGCAGTTGTTTAACGTCCTGACGTTCCATGTCCCCAGGCTAAACCTTTCTTTTTTTTGCACAGTCGCAGGTTAACGGTCCAGAGACCTCTGTTGGTCATGTCCTTCCCTCCCGAGCGATGGACAGATTTTGGGAAAAACTGCCTCTTTTACGCCGTTTTGCTAACAGTCGCCGAATAACGGTCAGGTGACACATTTTGCCCATGTCGGTCCATAACAGGCGAGGAATTGCTCTCCTTGGAAGCAACCCCCTTCACGCCGTTAGGTGTAAGATATTTTCGTTGTATAGCGATAATTTTACACAGAATAGATAGAGAATGGAGTAGAATCTTCTTGCCTTTTCCACGGTAATTTATTGCGACACCACCTCTAGTTATCTGGCCATTGACTCATCAAGAGTTGCTCTGCTCATTGTAGATTTAATTATTTTCTTTTTATTTTACCGGTTTGCTAACATTCCGTAAAAAGGCGGGGGAATGGAAGAAAGAACATAATTATTGGGCATATACTTAGTATAAGATCAAACAAATAGCCATGTAAAGCAAAAATATCAATTCCCTAGTTACTTGTAACTACCAAAAAAAAGGGTATCACATATCCAGTAAACAGAAGATCTGTGCGCCGTCAAGTTACGAAAGTTGTGTCAACAAGAGTGGAATGTGTCTCTACTAGACCTACAAAAGCCTATCAGCTGATCAGGGTCTATGAATCTTTATTTTATACCGAAATATTCCATTGCAATATAACTGCAAGGCAAGGCTAGAATTTGTGCTGAGATATGCACAGTTAATAATGAAAATAATTGTCAACGTAGTTCTGACTCGAGAGAAGGCGATTTTTCGATGTTTTTTCAGGCCTAATAACTCTAGTATATTCTCCCATTTTACAGGTACATTTTTATATATATAGTAAAATTTGTTAACCTGGCGCCTCAGTTGAAGGCGATGAATGTTCATCTAAAAACAGATCCCATGTGTGTGTACAATGTGTATTCTAATGGGGTGATCTACACTCACATCCGCCTATGTGGACTGACTATATTACTAGCCATCTACTGTGAGTACAGTTATAACTGGGAATAGATTCGGTATTTAATAATCTGCCACTAGATTCCTTGTCTTGTCATAGGGGATTCTTTTTAGAATGAGACTCTCTTCTTTCATCAACGCACATGTTGCTGATCTTTTACGCGCAAACAAACTTGCGTATTTGTAGCATCTTTAAAGAATACAATATATATATATGTGTGTGTGTGTGTGTGTGTGTGTGTGTGTGTGTGTGTGTGTGTGTGTGTGAATACAATATATATGTGTGAATATTTACAATATATATATGTGTGTGTATATTAATATATATACATATATATATATATATATATATATATATATATATATTAATAGTCACACCGACACCTATACATACATATAAGCATGAGTGATTAAGGAATTTGGACATATATTTAAATATATTTGTTTACTTCTCTCGTAGTCAAATATAATTTTTATGAAAAGATAAATTAAAAAGAGCAACAAAGCGCTGTAGTTATTTTTATTAGTTTAATTTTCCTAAATATATAACTATGGATAATGTTACACCTCATTTCCTGGTGATTTTAATCACCATACTCACAAACTTATTGACAACTGCTGCTATAAATAGACATTATTTACCAAATTATTTAAAAGAACTTTCCTAAATTAAGATATGCTGCCTTAATAATCATATATATCATTCAATATGTCCCTGGTCTGTCATATAGATTTTTTCAACAATAAAACATTCACATGATTCTTATGAAGTACTAAAATTCAAAGAGCACGTGACAAATTTGCGTCCAATCGTTTTATTTAGTTTACAAATTACAGTTACTTAAATGCAGCTACTGTTGTAATATTTCAAAATTATGGAAAAAATTAGAATTTTGTGTCTTGATAAAGCATTGCTTTCTGAGAAAAAAAGATACTGTTCAAGCAAATCAATTGTCAATAAATACTATTTGTACTCTGCTACATTGGATACAACTGCTAAGAGGTAGTATGCTGACATTAAACGTGGTCGTACACAAAAGCTGCTGATCCCTAAGGTGGCACCTAATCGGCAGTTACCCGGAGAAATTTTAAATAGTTCACAAACATTTTTGGCTGATCGTAAATAAAAGTTCCTTAAGATAGCACAGGAGTTGAAGATATCAGAAGGCAGTTGATTCGCCAGTTTGCATAAATCTTTGTCCATGTGAATGCTGTGTTCACGGTGGGTGCTGCGTTTGCTCACAGTCGATCAAAAACAACAAATATCCACGATTCAGAGAATGGTTTGCAACAGCTTCAACGCAGCAAGTACAGGTTTTTGCCTAAATATGTGTCGATAGTTAAAACATGGATTCACTACTTCAATCCGGAGTTGAATCAGCAGTTAGCTGAGTGGATAGCGGCAGGTGATTGCCGTCCAAGGCGAATAAAGAGGGAAAAATCAGCAGGCAAAGATTTGGCCTCTGATTTTGTGAAGTGCAAGGTATTTTTTCAAGGATTACCTTGGGAATGGAAGAACCATCAATAACGAATATTATAGCGTATTATTGATGCGTTTGGTAAAAGAAATCGCGAAACATCGGAAACAAATAACGAAGAAAAGTGATCTTATACCGAGAAAACACACCTGTCAGTGTCTAAGGTCGCGACATACTCATGAGCTGTGATACAGCATGGCTATATATATATACCGTTTTCATATAGTAATTATCATCAACACTTCGAATTCCAGTGGCACATTATTTGATGCTATCGATGAAATACAAGATTCTTCTTCTTTTTTATACGTGGCGGAAAAGACGTTGTCTCTTTGAATCTAGGAGCATGAACGTCCAAGGAGCGCGTGCTGAATATTTCGCGAAACATTTTGACATTAAGTGTGGCTGTATTATATCTATATTGTATTCATTATTAGTTATATTTATTTAAATTTTACTGTTTTCATACATATTTCACTGTGTCGTGCTATGCAATGTTTATCTCCAGTATGTATCTTACACATTTATACGTCTACTATACTGTGCATAATATATTGATGCCAAATCTGATTTAGTGGTTCTACCGTGTATTTCCTGATTCTTGCAAAACATCTAATGGCGACTCTGCAATATTTTTTATTCGTACTTGACACTTCGGCTTCAGTCAATTTCCCAACGCCCTAATTTGCATCCCTATGCCATTTTTTAAAAATATTCTCAGAATCTTTTGATTAGGTTTTCTCCCTGGCGCACTAACGAATATGAGCAAAAAATTTGATTGGTTTCCTAGGTCTAATATTTTTACAATTGAATTTACTAGTATAACAGTTACATATTAACACTTTTTCCCACAATTCTTGTTTGTGGTAATCTATTCCGACATCTTTATATTCTTATCATTTTTCGTCCTATCTTCAAACTTTTATTTGCCACCATCTGTTAGTGTTGTCGACCTTTAATTATATTTTAAACTTTCGGATATTTTCGGACGCAGTAACCCCTTGCATTTTAGTTGTTATATTGACATACATGAGCTGAAAAATAGAATACATATTTAAATAATTTTCTTATGTAACCATTTTAATATAAAATAAATTATATACAAGATATTTAACTGTCTTATTTCAATAAGTTGTTTTGGATTAAAAAATGATTTTTCCATCACAAAATGTTTTATAAAAGACGACAAATCCCATGTTCCCAGAAAAATAAATAAATGTAATATATCAGTTTAGGGAACAATAATTATATTGACTACTCTAATTCGTTGACTGCTTAAAAATATTGAGAAGCTGACATATTACAAACAAATAATTCATACATAAATTACACCATGCGACAAACAATTAAGTTTATAATTATACACTTTTATAAATATATAATAAAATATAGTTAAAAGATTTTTGTATCAAGAGTTAACTCTTAAATCATAGAACTGTAGTAGAAATAAACTTCTTTGATTCAGAATACTTTATATCGGAAGAAATACTAAATAAAAAATTATGTTAAATCGCAGATAAAATTTGATCACTTATACATATTTTAATGAGAAGGAACGTGCCTTTGTTTACACAATATATGACTGTTGTGGATTCTGGGTAGAAACAACACAAAATAATAAATAACAAAAACAGATATAAGAATAAAAACATGTAAGTTATATTGAACAAACTATAGAGACTGGAACACGGGTTAATCAATTCAGGAATGCTATTAGTAGAAATCAATATATAGAGACTTGTAGTGAAATAGTATGTCCGGATAATGAGTCTATATCCAAACAACTCAAACTAACTCTGCATCAAATTACTGACCAACTAAGCAACTGCTTTACAAGTAAGAAGGGTAACTATCAAAACTCATTACAACTGTCAATCTCTATATAGGCAGTGTACATTACACATCAGGAGAGTACATTCTTGTACACAAAAGCGGCGAACCCACAACAATAGCGATGCCCTAGAATGTATAATTTTGCCTGTCGTGTTTTTTCTTTGAAGAAACTCTAAATGTTAATTAACTCATTATACTGAAATTTTTAATGAAACTTACTGTGATAAGTTATTTGTCACGGAATATAATATATTCTCTTGCCTTATTAAAAACCAAAATAAATCAATAAAAGTTATTTCATTTTTACTATATTAAGACATTAGAAGTGGAGAAACAAATCTGTGCATATAGAGATAATGGAAATAATGACTGATTTATCATAAGACATATTCTTTTAAAAATTTGTTTGTGGTAGTTGACATTGATCAATATCATTCTTATAGAGATAAATCCTGCCCTAGACTCACCCACTGTAGCTTTGGCTGCATTACACGAATGACTCATGTACGTTACTTGATTAGTGATCTAAAAAGAATGCGTGCAGACAGGTAATCTTTGATTAGTTTACATTTCTTATTGTTACTGCGTACGCCTATGAAATTGTTAAGTACTACGTCTGATATATTTAAATATCTTACAGGGAAAACGAGGTTTTACTTTTACTGTAGATTTAAATTATCCTGATTTGTTAATCCTCTATTCAACATTTCCTACAAAACCGATGGGCATATGGCGAGTATAAAAAATAGACTATGAAAATAAATATTTGACTGATGTCCAATTACGGGGTGTAATGCTGTAAAAAGTTGCAATGTCTCTTTACACAGATCCCAATGAATCCATAAATATGTTTTTCAGTGTCGCAACACGATGTATTTGAAGTCAGATGATTCATGGAATTATTGATTCACTTTTTTCATAACAGCCTAATTTTGTCATGATTTTTGCTGCACTCGTTCAAAACTTATTGGCATAACTAACTCAAGTTAACTTATTGACAATCTATCCACCAAGTATTGGCTATTTCTAAACGATGTTAGTTATGTAGAAGAGAGTGCTTTCAAAGATCCATCGCACAAATCATTGATCTCGTGTCACACGCGCCCTTTCGACATTCAGATGCATCTATAGTTCTACACCGAATCACTTAATATTTCATAAATGTATTAAATATCAATATTCTTATACAGAAGAAACATTGCAAAACAATCTCTTCAAAGATGAAGAAATCTCTGTAGTTAAAATAATCTTTGTTCTACAGAAGGTTGTTAAAACGAACATCGATTAAACATTAAAGCAACTGTAAAGAAAACCGACCCTTATACACAAAAATGGACAGGCGAAAATTAATGCACCCCTAATGAACAATTAGTGCTTGGGGAATCATGGGAAATATCCAAATCAAATATATATGCGTTTTATAGAGCCAAACACTTTACCAATTTCGTGAATGTATAGGACACAGCGGAGAGAGAGATCACACATATTCAGATGAGACAAAGCGTTAAAAGTTATAGGCAATTCTGAAGAACTTTGATTGCTCGCATCATCCTGAACATTCACAATAGAGCGAAAAAAAGAACGATTTCACATCATAATATGTATGTAGATACTCTCGAATGAAAGACATTTTCTTTACTATTTCCTTGTTTCATTTGGATTAATTTCGTCGTTGTAATCTTTATCACAAAATAACTGTATATCTAATCTTTTTTCTGGTTGTATATGAAATGCGACAAAATTACTTTTGTCGTATATCAGGTAAATACCATTCTTTTCTTTTGTTCTTATGACTGCCATTTGCCAAGAACTCCACTTCCCAGATAGATATATTGCAATTCTGTTTTTACTAAGTGCTGTGTCTCTTCAAGTCGTCGGATATCGTGTCCTTTTGCATGTCCTTTGTAAATCTTATTTAATTTTGTGTATTTGTTTTCAGTTTCTTTACACCTTGTTATTCCCTCCATTTACTCAAACTCATGCGGGTTATGTGCTGTTTGCCTCTGTCCTTCTTGCTTACAATAAGTCATCTATATGTAAGATATTACAAGTTTCTTTTCTCATAATGCTGTCTATAAATTTAAACTAACTATTTCTGACGCGATATAGATGTCATTTTTGCATTGTTTTAAAGACATCGATGTGCTCAAATATCTAATCCATGATATCATAAAAATCCGTCTTTCTAACTTCATTTGCCTTGCTTCAAATTTCATCTCATCTGCGAAGAGATTGTCCCAAATCCGTTCCTATATAAGAGGGTTGATGTTGTGGAAAAACCCATTACTCTTTTCTTAGGTTCTAAAAAAATTTGCTGTTTCTGAAGTCTTTAGTTATTATGAGAACATTTGGAATATATTTCCCTAACCAAATCCATTTTCGTATTTCGATCCTGCGCTGTTAAATTAATTCCCATATAGCCATAGAACCCAGTTAAAATCTACATTTGTTTTATGAACTACTAGCATAAAAGAAATCCCCTGTGCCTTTAAAGGAAGGCAGAATATTCGGTGTAATTTATAGAGTTTGCCGATGAAGAGAAAGTTACTCATTAACAAAATATATGCTGTTTATGTATCCTCAGATTCATATTTTTTTCATATCTATAACATGAGAAGAATTTGATAGAGCTTGCTTCATATTTCATAGCAAAAGTTGAAGTTATTTACATTGTAAGGTAATATTCTCTAATGTTGTAAAACTACAAACAGGTGGTAAAACCGACAGAAACATTTGTCAAAACATAGTTAAAAAAAAGAGAAAATATTGCGTTTTGAAGGTACAACCCATCACCTTTTCAATTCGTCGTTGCGAAATGTACGATAGAATGCACCACAGTGAAATACTATTGACAAATATGAAATAGCCGTCGCTAAATGCGTTCAAAAACAACTTCCGTTTTCAATATGGTTATGCGTAAAAGCGCAGATATGTTCCCAAATTCAGTAAGAAACACTCGTCATAAAGATACACCCTGTATATGTTAATATAGAGCCCAATATTTTAGACTGCGGGAGAGATAAAAAAAGGCCATTGCTTTAATACTTCATATGCTTTCTTGCATTGTCTTTCAGAAAATAAAAAGCTGAATTTACATTTTAGAGTGTGTACTGAAATGATGTGAACAGATTTGTTAATATTTTCACTTTTGTATTGGGCATTGACTATATAAAAAATAACAATATTTATATTAACTCAGCAAATAGAGACAAATAGAAAAATCAAGTATTCATGGCAGAGAATCCATTGTTTTTTATTTGTTCTTTGTCAATCGACTGGGAAAAGAAGCATAACGAACCTGCTGTAAATCAACATCATATTTTTTTATTCTTCTAACAAAATCGAAAGCAAAAATATCTGTAGGATTTAAGATATTTGATTAATCACGAATCAAGTTCAGCAACAGAAAATAGTTTGGTACTTTATCTGTCAAATAAAAGAATAACTCCTCTAAATGATTATAAATAAAAATTACCCTGTTACTTTTATTAAGAAGCGTACGTAACTTTTTTTTAAATATCTTATTATAGGTAGACCAAAATTCTGGCTATGGTATTTGCATAATATCTACTAGTATAACATTTCAATATGGTAGAAAGTTTTCGAATTTATTCTAAATGTCTTTATAACCATAGTCGATTTCGTAACGAAATGATATATTTTAATAGGCCGATTTGCTTTAAGACCTGATAGACCATGGTCTCCACAGCTTTTACTTTTGTGCAGCTGTAACTAATTTCAAATTTTACTATACCTCTAAATACTTGCTCAGCTACGCATAGCACAAAATTGATAGTTAAATTTTGTTTCCGTTTGCTTTATTTCCCTTTAGCATATCTTGTGAGTTGTCGTACTCAAGCTTTACTCCACATTATTTTTCACAGAATCTGAATTGCTCTGATTACATTTTTATGTGATTATGTTTTTCATTATTTACTTAAATCGTTTCGTTTGTCACATGCTCGATCTATGGTTACTTCATCATCTATATATTGAACCACATTTCTTTCCCCCCAGGCGCATTTTACGGCATTTGTACAGCATTCATTGGTATATAAAATATCTTTGAGTGGCTAACATTAAACATCGAGGACTGGTGTTACAGCAGGACAAAAAAGAATAGTATACACAACATCGGTGAAGGACTTTCAATAGGATAAATATTATTGTCAGTACTTGTATACCGATGATATAAAATAAGATAAAGAAAATGTTGTGATTTCACGCTACTTCAAATATAAGAATCCCCTATCAACACAAAAAAGTGCATTAACAGTTACTAGACATATGAAAAATATTATCTTGAAAGGATGTGATAAGTGAAATATTTTATGAAGTTCAACCGAAAATCAAAATTATTTAGTCAATGATTTTGCAATGATGTGAACAAATCTGTTCGCATCATTAACAAATCTGTTCACATCATTGCAAAATCATTGACTAAATAAGGAAACGTCTAATATTAATTTCATCATTACCATTAGATTATAAATTTCTTAGAATTTCAGTAATATTTTATTTGTTCTTAACATAATTTTCTTGGTTGTTAATACATTTTTAAAGAATTTGTTGCTATTCCAAGATGATGTGGTGATAACAGGGACCGGATGTTTGCCCACAGCGGTTCAGATAGCAAATGACCAAAACTGGTCTTTGCGCATCTTGGCTCCACGCAGGTGTTCTGCTGGTAAACAAAAAATAAATAAATAAATATCAAATTCCTTTTACGGACACTTTTCGCGAGCAGACGTGAATTTTGTTTATCGTCCAATGGGAAGTCCAGAATTAAATCCTGGTGTGAATTCCCAAATGAAATGTTGGAAGCCCCGAAGACCAAATAAAAGGACGACAGAGAAAGCATCGACAGTTGAAAAAATACCAGCATAATTAACACGTCCCTTGATCACGTCACGCGATCGCACTATACTTGCCTCTTCTTTTTTTTTTCATTTTCTTCTTCATTGTTCACTGAGCTAATTACCCGAATGGACTGAGCGGAGACTTCAAATGCACTCCTAACAAAAGAATGCTCACACATACATACGCACAAAACCTTTCCGCAATTACTGCTATGAACATTTTAACGACCTTTGTACAAACAAAAAGACAATATTTTTATTTCTAAAACAAAAACATCAATTGATATATATATATATATATATATATATATATATATATATATATATATGTTGTTTCTATACACAATGTGATTTTTCTGTTTTATACCGCTCTTGTTGTGGGCTATCAATTAATCTGTTTCAGCACACAAATACACTTCATTAAAACGGATAACCCACGATAATGCTTTCAGAATTTTTCATACTATCTTCCGTCGAGACAATCACGATAGTTAATCTTCGGCACATGCTTTGTTACTGGTTCCTAGACTGCGTAGATTAAAGATTTAAATATATAGTGTAGAGTTTATTATATACCAATATTATTCCAAATCATTTTCTATAAATTTACGTAGGGCTATTTTTATCTCCAACTCTTACATAAGTAGACGTATGCAAGCAGATAATTATTTGGACTTTGGTTAGTTATATAAAAAGGTCACGTTAGTAGATGAGGCTGATGTGTTTGCTAAAAATTGAAATATATTAGCACTCTAGACAAAATAAGCTCAGAATTCATTGTTTTACATTAAGGACAATCACTATTCTTTATTTCAATTACTACCGCAATAAGGTCTTACAAACAACTCGGCCATACAGTCCCTTCACAACATATGCTTAATAATAACTCATCGTTTAAATAATTTATTATTCAAATATCTTCTATGCTGAGGTTTTGAATTTGCTGTGTATTTGTTGTTAATAATATGTATAATTTTTGTTGCCTTGCATTTTCGGCACTGTTTCTTGGATACAAACAACATAAAATAGAAAATATATTCCTAGTTTTTGGTGTAATTTGAAAATAAGAAAAACCCATAATCGATATAACTACATTATAGTAAGATTCATTTGTTAAAAAAGAGTTCCCGTCTATGTTTTATATATTTTCTGATGATTTCTAGAGAGAAATTCACAGGTTTGTTGATGATAATTTCTGCCTATGCATAGGTCTGTCTTTCTCAATGTATTTCACTCCAGTAGTTCGGCACTTATTATATGTGTGCTTCTGCTAGGTATTTATATGCATGGATCTTGCTTGTCTGCATCTTTCACCACGTATAAACCCACTTTAAGCACATTGTATTATATTACTAACTTTTCTTTAATACTTACATAAAATGTCTAACATATGTCAACTTGCTACTGCAACTAGTATAATTTAAATTATTTTAACCTCACAAAAATGTCCCCAAATCAACATGCAGACAAACACGAACGATATATGAAAATGCTTATTAGACGCAAGCGCAGATGAGATGATTCTTCCCTTTCTGTTTCTTTCCACAGAAATATACTAATACACACACACACACGCACACACACACACACGCACACAAAAAAACAAACAAATCAAAAACGATTATACCTAATAATCTATATCCCGATTAGAACAAATTATTTATGATTCATAATACACATGCACACATAAGAGAGATGCATCTTATGTCAGCCTAAACAATGAAAAAATAAGAAAGACAAAAATTGAAATTATTTGAATTTTTCTGTATCCGCAAAATATGTTGCATTTATTAATGTTTCTTATTTGCAATTTATCAGTTATCCTGAACCATATTTTATCTAATTGACGTTGCATTTAAATTTTTGAATGTTCTATGTTGCATTTAAGCTATAAAACGTAGCGAATTGTATAGACTAAGATTACGATAAAAAAACGTTTACAATAGAACTTACAATTACCTGTGGAAAATCCAAGAGTAAAACGGTGAGACATACTTGCCAATCTAATAGTATGCTTAAGTACAATATCTCGAGATATTAAAGAGAAAATGTTACAAGCGACATTAGTATGAAAATCTTTACAAAAATTAGAACGTTGGAGAGAAGGTGACTGAAATCAAAATGTTTGGACAAGACCCATTGCATTATAATTTTGTCGTCGATCTTGAATTATAACAAGAGGACCAGATCAGATATGCCTGCAATATACAATGCACAAACAAATAAAGAGGCCAGATGGTTTCTGACGAGAAAAATGTCTTTCACAAGAGAGTAAATCAACGTTCTGAGCAGTAAACCGACTGCATATAGTCACGCTAAGTTATGTCAGTAGATAAAGTAAGCCTAAATGAATTTGGCTCCTATAAGATAGTATATGCTGTACTGACAAGGCAAACCGAAAAGTACTCAATGAATATTAAATATCATTTTGAAATTTTGAGTGTGTTAAAATTAACAAAGACTTTCATTGCCTAACTTAACTACAGATGAAGGTAATCTTCAAGAGCAGCTGTCAATTTTGTTTTTATTTTATTGTAATTTCTACAAAAAAAGAGAAAACAATTTGCTTCAGCATAAATAGCTATTTTCAAACTGATTATATCAGGGAAGTCGTTGATGAAATGAGAGCCCTGAGGAACCTTGCGTTAATTTGAAGTCATCTTGAGGCGTGTATATTCATGACAAATAAATTCACCACATGGTGGGAAATATTAATGTAAGCGGACTTTTGTTCTAGTGATATCATAACTCTTGAGTAAGTGGAGAAGGCTAGTAACTTGATGTATTCGAGATATTGAAACCCACAGTCATGCAGGTTCTCTTTATGAAACCACAATTACAGTATTAACGATTAACACATCGGCGGCAGTTTTAGAGAAAAGAGTCGTATTGTTTATCCAAGATTATGCTAATTGAGATGCTTCGGGGTTGATTAGTGCTTCCATTACTTTCCAAAAAGTGTTAAAAGACTAACAGAGCGTTTTTAATCAGAAGATTCACTAATATATAACATAGGTTCATTTTCAAGTAGCTTGTAAGCAAGAAGAAACAAGACATTTTTGCATTTCTGGAGAACATTTACATAAAACAATTGCATAGATAATGCAATATCTGCACTTAACATAGTTCTTTATGACACACTTAAATTGTGAGTAGCATCGAATATCGGTAGATATATTTTAATATTTGATTTAGGATATATTTTCCTACGTAGGTAATCATTACTCTTTCATTAATATTGATAAAAATGTTTGGTTTTTGTTACCTCAAATCACACCCAAGAAGATGATCTCGGAAGGAGATTAATACTACTTGAGAACAACGATATATATATCTATCTATCTATATATATTTATATATATATATATATATATATATATATATATATATATATAATAAAAACAGCTTTTAACAGTGTATGTGTGTTTATGCGTGTGTTACTTCATCTAAATAACTCGAGCGGTTACTCTAATAAATGACACGAGTTTATTTTTTGTGAATTGCTAAAGTTTTGAAGTGTTTTTATTTATTTGTATAGCCTGAGTATTAAGCAGATAACACCGTTTCCCAAATATATATATATATATATATATATATATATATATATATATATATTCCCTAAAGCGTAATTTGCACATGAATTATAACTGATTGTGTTTGAATTTTGTCAGAAATATGGGATTTTAAACTATTTTTTTAATGTTCGGTTATTGTAAGAAGATTGATTTAGTTAGATTTTAATGGAAATATTTGGTTTTTATTCTTTCTTATTTTAAGAAATTGAAAAAGGTTTTTCCTTAAAAAATGTGTTATGGTAATAACTTTTTCTTAAAAATGTATTGTATCAATATTTTTCCTACAAAAATATATATTTGTCTATGAAAATCTCTTTTTATATATTCATAGTGTTTTGATCTCATTGTGGGAGTTAACTATTTGCCCATTGCAGATACCTTAGCAGGTGCTACAACTGCGTGTCATTGTGAGCCTGGGAACAACAACAATTAAGAGGTGTTTATATGCTTCTCAAAACCTCCAATCATTGGCCTTGCTAACGGATGCAGGTTACCGTCATGCCAAGGAACAATACATAAGGATTATCCATATATTTTATTTTCATAAAGCGCTTTTTTCAATCACCTCTCATCCTTCAAAAACACGAACAAACAAAATATGACATCACTGTCTAAATAATTTTGTAAGTTAAAAAACGAAAATAAGACATCTAAAGTAAAACAGAAATTTCTCAAGCAGGCTAGAATATCTAAATCTGTAAAACAACCATGTTTCCTTTATCTACATGAAAATGTGGAAAATAGTACATGAGGAGTAACATGGTGCTAAATCAGAGACATGAAACCACAGTAAACTGCAAACACATTAAAGAAATAACTATAAAATCATGCTAAAATGAATAAATCCAAAGTTTGGGTCTGTAGAAAATATTAACATTATATTATAAATATTACTACCACGATATTTACTTCAAACTTTATTATATTTTTCCTGGTATGTGTTTACCTCTCATATTTTATATAAATTAATTTTTAATTTTTAATTGTTAATTTACTTCACCAATTTATTATATTAGCACTAATGAATTTATATCTCCGCGTTATATATATATATATAAATAATAATAATAATAATAATAATAATGATAATATATATATATATATATATATATATATAACAGTAGCTACTCTGACGTGTATGCATCGCTCATTCAGTGAAATGAATTAGAACGCGCTAGCTATTGGGCGCGTATAAAGATATGTCTAACAGAAGGACATTTATCTTTGCTTTATAAACTATGCAAAAGCGTTTGACAACGAACGCCAAAAAGACATCATGCATCGATATTTTTCGAAAAGACTTTCAGATATTTAAAAATCTATATCCGCAGCAAATCGCCTACCGAAAAAGACGAAGTAAATTTAGCAGGTATACAAAAATAGAAATGACTTAAGACTAATATCAGTTTTCTCACCGGTTCTTTTCAACTTATACAGTAAAACAATTATGAAAGAAATAAAATCCTTGCCACGATTCGTTATTGGCGGCCGCAATCATAACAAAATAAGATACGCAGACTATAGGGTGCTGATAGCTGACACAATAATTTAAATGCAGAACTTCTAACGGAAGGTAGCAAAAAACAAAACGAGAAGAAAGTACTGACTATAAAATTCCAAAGAACTAAATTCATGGTCATCAGCAAAAAAAATATTAAAATGTCAACCACAGGTTGGAGAAACTAAAACAAGTAAAGAAATTTAAATACATGATTTCTTTTTCAGACAGAGGATGGAAAGTGTGGAATTGAGATCCAAAGAAACATTGTCTTGGCCAAGGATACAGTTCAAAAGCTAACCAGAGAAATGAAAGACATGAAAATATCATTATTAGCGCTGAATTGCTATGTAATATCTGTCCTTTGTATGGAAGCAAATGTTGGACGCTCACATCAAGGTTGTGGAAGAGGCTTGAGACAGCAGAAATATCGTTTTACAGAAGGGTGATGAGGATAACTTGGATGAGACAGTGGCCAACGATGAGATGTTGGAGAGGATGCAATCTAGAAGGAAACTCCTACATAACACCAGGAAGAGACAGATAAGGGAGAGGTTGGAAAGAAAGGAAGGCATGAAGAATGTAATACTCACAGGATGGATAGAAGCAAAGAAAGAAAAAGGATGCAGTGCAAGAGCTACTTGATAGACATCGGCAAATAGATAGCAGAAAGAAATTAGGAGGATGACCAAGACAGAAATTATAGAGATCAACATGAGACAGAGTCAAGTGAACTTCATGATCACAGATGTCCTGAAGCGACACGAAACATGACTATAGTATTTACGTTCTCACACCCTGATTGAGCACTCTGGAAGAATGGGAGACTTTGGAAACAGTAGCTACTCCGGCATATACGCATCGCTCATTCAATAATGAATTATAGCATTATGGCTATTGGGCGTGTATAATGATATACGCGCTAAAAAGTCTGCCTTCTTCTACCAAATGCTCGTAGCCCAGAGGTAGAATCGCCGACTGACGCCAATTCGGTCGGGTTTCAATCCTAAGTTACAATCAGTCGGAGTCTTACCGTACTGATGAGCTGTGATGCAGCGAACCAGATCTGTCTGCGGATGTCTATATATATATATATATATATATATATATATATATATATATATATATCTTGGAGTTTTGTAATATGCATAAACATTGTGTATATTAAGTGTGTGGGTAGGTTTTGAAGGTTAACACAATGTGTAAAATAAAAAAGGTGAAGATGCTGTTAGTACCTATTGATTATTCATTAATATTTCCAGATCGAAGTATTATCTTCAGAATGGCAGGAGAGCTTGTTTTCACTTCTGCTTTTGAACCATGCCTTTCAACGAATGTTCATTTTTCGCTGCTACTGCTGTCATTAATTGTAGTAAGTGTGTGTGTGTGTAAGTGTGTGTCCCTTTATGTGTATGTGTGTATGGTTTATATATGTGTGCGTTGACCGCTAGTAGGAATTGGCTCTTTCGCATATTTTTGAAACTGATGGTGGGCACTGATGATATCTTTCTGATTTAAATTACAGTTTATATATGTGCGCGTTGACTGATGAGGCGTGTTCATTGCTACATTTTTTGTCATGCGTTATTTGTATTCGAGTTTTCTTGTGTGTGCGTGTACGTGATTTTGTCATGTGTATGTGTTTATGTACGTATAATTCTCGTATTTTTTCTTACATCTGTGTTCATTTTATTTGTATCTACATACATATTTTTATCGATATGATGTCTGTATATATATATATATATATATATATATGTAAAGATATATATCTTTGTGTGTGTGTTCCCGTGTCTAGGATATTTGAGTATAAGATATGTGTGTGTGCATATGTACATACGTTTTTTAATTTTTTTTGTACGTTTTATTGTTTCTAGTGGTTATACTTTTTTTGCGTATGTGCGTGTACGTGTTCCGTCTTGTTGATAATGGTCTCATGTTTAGAGGCATGTATTTGTGTGCATTAATATGTTATTGTGTGTTTGTGTGTATACGCCTTACTGATATGCCCGAGTATGTCAGGTGCGTGATAGTTTTAATTATTCTGTTGTGTAATATAGATTGAGTTCCTGCCTATTGTTGAACTGTTGATAGAGGTAATAAACGCTGAAGACAACACACCCCATCTAACACCTGCTTCTTGAGGTTACCACAATTCAGCAAAAACTTCACCACAAAAATACGTAGAGCTATATGTGGAAAAGTATCGGGCTTACAACTGGCCCACTATACCCCCAGTTTTCGGAGCAATCTTAATTACAAACTCAACAAACAACATACTAGAAACGACACAACATGTACAATGGCCAATTGTCCCATTCCTGATACAGGAATATGCTAACATATCTATGTTGTGTATTGCATAAAATGCGCCATATGCGAGAAATTTTATGTTGGCAGCACCACCAGAAAGTTACAAATCAGAATCAAAGAACACTTACTGATGCAAGCATCATCCATCCACGGGCACCTAAAAAATGAAAAAAAAACACAGACAAAAATATAAATATCCATACTGAAGCAAGAGAACGGAACCAAGAAAACTTAAGCAACTACAGATTAAGAATAGATATACACCGGTCACAACAGTAAAGCGTATACAAGCAAACACGAAATCACAGATTAATGCACACAAATACATTACTCCAAAAACGAGACAAGTAGCAACAAGTATAGCACATATAAGTCTGAACACGTACATCACACATACATTTCGAACTTATAGCCTGTAGCGTCAATACAACTCACAAAATATTAAAGCAATAAACACACGTACACACGCACTCTCATATATCTAATACTTCAAAACACTATACACATACACACACAGAAAAAATATATACACAGACACACACACAGACGCCTATATATATATATATATATATATATATATATATATATATATATATATATATATGCACACGCTCACATACTGGGTAAAGTTTTATACGCATATACATATAACGAGAACACAGAGTAAGCAAAAAACTATAAGTATTTTACGCACATAAACAAACCATACATTAAAGCAGCCATCAGCCGTAAAACGGCGTCCACTATCACTTTAACAATGATGGGAATAAAGTCAATTCCTACTATCTGTCAACACACACATATATAAACCTTACACACACATACATACACAAATTTATTTACAGGTACACACACATTTAATTAACAACAGACAGCAATAGCAGCGAAAAATGACCATTCGTTGAAAGACATGGATTACCAGCACACGTGAAAACAAGCTCTCCTACCTTTTTGAAGATGAGACATTGATCTTCAATTATTAATGAATAATACGTAGGTAATACCTAACACATTCTTTACCTTACTTTTGTTGCTAAACTCGTAGTGATATATATATCACTATGAGTTTAGTAAAAAAAGTAAGGTAAAGAAATGTTGCTAAACTCGTAGTGATATATATATCACTATGAGTTTAGTAAAAAAAGTAAGGTAAAGAATGTGTTAGGTATTACCTACGTATTATTCATTAATAATTGAATATATATATATATATATATATATATATATATATATATATATATAAAATTCCAGATGAAGAGGACCCAAGGTTCCTTTTGTATTTTGAGTGCGCTGGCATTTATTTTATCATGAAAAGTGCTCAATGTAATGAATATTATAGAGCTTAGTATACTTACATAGTAATGATTTAATTGTACATTGCGACACGGAAATTTCTCTGTTTCGAGATAGATTCTCATTATGAGTCAATGTTGCTGTTAGTTGTGCAGATGATTTACATTTAAATGACAAAAACTTTTGGTTTGTTGTGTACGTATATGGGAATATATAAAAATTTACATGTGTGTTTCTTTTAGAGAGTGGAGATTCATTTTGAGATTTGGCCCCAAAAAATACATACTAACCAACTTTTTCTCCTTTTTTTTTCGTCCCGCATCCTACTCTTTCCCTTGTTTCTTTTCCCTCCTTTACGGTCAAGATATTAACCTGCCTTTAACCTAATCAGTTTTATTTTACTTTTGATGTATTATTCTCATTCAGCACCAATTCTATATTTTTTATAGTTACTTATCATTTTTAGTCTGTTTATTTATTTGTTGTAATTTTTTAAAGTGAAGATTTTTTTTAATAAATATCATTTTTTGGACTATTTATTTATTTGTTGTAATGTTTTTTTTTATATATAAAAGGAAATATTTATTATAAAAAATAATTTTATGCTCTAATTTTTTTTATATAGTTCGTCAGTAATTATTTTCCTTAAGCACTTGTTGGCTATATGCATTTCATTTCATTAATCACATACACATTATACCCACGCATATAAATGTTAAATATTTATGTATGGAGATAGATAGATAGATAGATAGATGGATAGATAGATAGATAGATAGATAGATAGATAGATAGATCAACAATAATTCTTATATATTTTATGTTACTGCATTCTGTCTGTGAAATAATAATTGGTATTACATTTTAATTGCGTGATTGACATCACATATTTCACTATTAAAAAACCAATGTATAGACCAATATGAATAAATCATAACGCTAAATAATCTAAGCTTTGTCATACTTAATATGTGCGGTTTTTTCAATACCCTCTTGAATATGAAATATTTTTTTACTGGAATTACATATATATGAAGGCATAAAAAGCATTGTCGTAATTTAGCCCATACAAACTACTCTGTTAATATAGCTATTAAATTATTCATATTTAAATGAAACTCTATTGATCGAATTATGTAATTAAATTTGAATATAAATGTATTAAAGAGAATTTTTATTTTATTTTCACTTGAATTAATCACATAATATTTTTTTCTAAACTGGGAAAACGCTTTCAAGCCATAATAGAAGAACATCTTCGTAAATTCCAGTTACTTTCAAACTTGACACATGTAGTGATTTCTGTTAAAATTTATATGTTTTATAAATTTAAGTTTAAGGTCTGCTGATTTGGAATATACCCTAAATAAAAATTAAATTTCAGAAAAGTCAATTATAGCGAACCTATTTTGATATATGAACTCATTGTTAATTTGTCTCAAAACTGAAGACAAATCAAAAATGCTTAAGCCGCGTGATTTGTTAAAATGTATTTCGTTTTTAGTTGTAATCAGGAATTAATAATTGAAAGTGTTATAAGAAAAAAATTCATCTCCTAATTAAAATTTAACGAAAATTGTCTCATGATTATTTTTTAACCAAAATGATGTTCGTAGTTTAAAATGCTTACTGTTTGGGAATACAAAAAAATCACCTATCGTCCTGTTCACGGTACTCCATGGTATTTTGAATAGTAGAAGGCGTTTATTACTTGTTTATTAATTAGGATTGGGTTTCCGCCTTCTTTTGAAGTTTTCTAGAGTTGCTTCTTTGCTAATAATCTTCTTTGCGGCTTTATCAATTTGCTTTGGTTTAATAGATTTAAAAACAATTCTAGTCGTGTATTATTTTACCATTTTTGGTATACAATTGATATCAACACAAAGAGCATCAGAAATGATAACAGTGATTTAATAATGAATCCAATTCTTTTGTATAAACTTGGAAATAGACGGTACTTTGTCAGGAGAAATATTTTCTTACTTAATCAAATTAAATGTCTAACTGTCGATGTTTGAAAACATGTAAATTAACTATAATGAATATTTTTCATGAGATAGGACCATACGAATTAATGCAACAACACATTCCTGACTTTACTTTTACATGTTCCATCTGCTTCATGGCTATTAATTTCAAATGAAAATAATTTTTTTAATAAACAATGACATTATGTTATAGTAATCGTTTGTTTTATAATATCACTCATAAACATGCACAGTTTAAGCACTGAATCGCTAAATCAATATACTACATCTCAGCTAAGAAAATACCGCTGCTGCAGCATTTTTGCAACACTTCTAAAAGTCCAAGAAGATTTTTACCTAGATTTCCAAAACGTGCCTACAACGTAACCCTTAATGTTGCCATTTGGCCTCTTCTTTGGTCTGCATTAGCTGATTAGATATAAAACATTCAAGAGCTTTGTTAAAATGGGCATTCCTAATGTAAATTTGGCTTTCACATCTAACAAATACGAAAAGAATTATTGAAATTATAATATTTATGTTCATATTGGTTAATTGTAAAAACCAAATTTAGAATATGAATGTTCGTCATAGTAACATAATAACATTTTCCGTTAATGCAAAACTCACAATGTCACTTAATTGCATCATTATACGATTATTTTACGGTACATCGAATAATGTAGAAATTTTCCGGCAAAAGCATACAGTAACGTTGAGAAGCACAGTTGCTGAATATTTTCGAAAATAAAATTGGTTTAAATGTACTTTTAATTGGTACTTTACAGTAAAAATGCCCCAACGTCATATATCCCTCAAATAAAAGGCAGCGTCTCTACACCGCTGCCTGAACTTTCCTGCGATTAGACAATGCGTAAAAAAAATGTGTCTTGTTCGTTCATAAAAAAACAATAAGGTATGAAGAATATTTTTTAGTATGATAGAAGAAAAAGAAAAGAAATGATGATTAGGCAGGATTTCTATTCTTAGTCATTTCATGGATCTCCAAAAGCAAAAATAGCTTCATAAAACGAATAGTGACCCCCTCATCCTCGACGTGGAACAACAGCAAAATATAATTAACAAAATAATCCCCACATTTTCTTAAAAATATAATTTATTCTACAGCACTGACGTTTATCATTAATGCATTGTCTATTTCTACCGAATTCTTGAAATGTCTGTGTAAATTAATTTTTACATGGACATATTCGGTTATTTTAATCGTATCGCGAAATCAGAGTAAATGTGTAATATTAAGTTAATCTTGAAGACGATATAATATATTCTGATATATTCATTTTCAAAATTTGTCATAATTATCATACAATTAAAATACACTAATATTACCGGCTTACAATTTACGACAGGTTGAATCAGCAGCTCCCGTAAAATCATCGAATTTACGCCCCATGGAACCTGATCAGTTTCTAGGTGGGTAACCGCTTGTAATTAGTAGTTGCGGTAAGCTAAAATGTGCGCGTAATTTTGGCAGAATTCCATGGAACTATTAATTGGGGATCAAGTTCTAATTTTACTTGGATTCGTTATATTCACACATACGTGTTATTTCTCTCAGGAAACGTGTGAATCCACCACAAACTATGAGGTAATTAGTAGGACTTTTAGTAGTAAATAATTATTATCTTAAAATATTTTCTGTCATTAAGTAACCTTCAAATTGTTGAGAACCAATAACGCAGCTATTAATATGGATATTAATTATTATTTTTTACAAAATAAATGGGGCATATTACCGAAGAATTCAGTCATTAATACAACATAATTTCAAGCATTTAAAATATACAAACCTAGACACCAGGAAATACACATGTAATGAGAGACTAGAGACAGCATTATTTGTAAAACGTACGGAATCGGCTTATAGGACGGGTGTCCTCTTTTATCGAGTCAACTAAAAATATCACTTCTTTTTGAAGATATGGCATAATGTTGTACTGCTGGACATCGCAACGTGGTGTAATATTCAGTAAGCTAGATAAACAACGACTGAATAGTTAGTACGATTTTCACGGGGACCCCATATTTTCGGTTTGTACCACATTTAAGTTACGCTTAGAAAATCATTTTGGCGACTATTAATTGAATGTGCCTTGTTTTTACAGGACGTTGGCGATCATGGTTTTCCACATCTCCCTATCACTGATGACTTTTAGCAGGCTTTCTCCTGTTACACCACACAAACTCCGTTCTGTCATCCATTTGCTCAGGCTCTTCAAATAAGTTATCCGCTACTTTCCCCTGTCTGTTTTTCCCTCTATCTGGTTCGTTTTTTATCAAATTCTCCAAGCCCTCTTTTCTCATTGCATGTCACAGGAACATTAGCTGTCTTTCCTGATTCTCAGTATCAATTTCCTTTTCGTTTCTATCCTTTATCGTCGTTTTTCATATGCTCGATTCATGATATCCGCAGCATCCTTCTGTAGAATCTCATTCCAATTCCTTCCAGTTTTTCCGTCATCTTTGATGATATTTTCTAGTATTCACTGCCATATTGAAAAACTGACATCACATAGCAATCCAGTACTCTTTTTTTTCTAGGAAAGGTTTTTCTGTATATTAATACTCTTCTCAATTTCTGGGACGCGTCGATCATTCAGTTCCTGTCGATCATTCTGTCTTCTGCTAGAACACTTCCCATATATTTTCTTTTTGTACCTGCTTAGTTTTAGTATTACCCACCTGTACTTGAAATCTTGGGCTACTCTTTCTGTTGATGACCATGATTTTTCTTGCAGTTTACTTGTAGAAATTTCTTATCACTCTCTTTTTTCTGTAGGAGGTTTGTAGTTTTCATTTCATGTGTGCTATCAGCATTGTGTCATCTGCGTACCTTATGTTGTTTAAATTGTGGCCTCCATTGATGAATCCTCTTATAAAATCTATGGTCCTCAGAATAGTCTCGCTGTACAAGTTGAAGAGATCCGGTGAAAGGATACATATTTTTCTTACTCCCCTTTCTATTTTTGTATATCTGCTGAATTCGTTTCCTGTGCGCATGCAGGCGGTTAGCTGCACGTTTTTGATAACTCTGATGCTTTTGAGAATATCTATCATATTCTTCTGGCGTATTTTGTCGAACGCCTTTGCATTATTAATGAACCACAGGTACATGTCCTTCTTCATTTGTGTTGCCCTTTCTGGGAGCATCCTAATCATGAATATGTTGTTCCTTGTTCCAGTGTCTTTGACGAACTCTCACTGTACTTGTCCTATCTACGGTCTGATTCTGCTTCTCGCTGTATTCTTCAGGATTAAAACGATCAGTTTTGTAATGTGGCTCATTAAACTGATTGTTCGATGGAATTCACATTCGTTTGCACGTGACTTCTATGGCACTATTATGAAAATCGACTTGTTCACCACTACTATAAATTTCATTTACTATTCCTGTAAATCTTTTGTGTGGAATTCTTCCAGATTTATAAGCAGCACTATTACAATGTCGTTTAGTTGCTTTGTTTTTGTTTAGTTTGCCATTACTGCTTCCACTTCAGACATTAATATTTCCGGTTCGTCCTCATCTTCGTGTATTATAGGTTACTTTCTCTGGTCGTGGAAAAGGTCTTATATATATTCTTCCCTTATCTGGTATATTTCCTTTTTCTCCAATATGAGCGTTACATCCTATTTAGGAGCAGGTATTTTGACCTGTCAGTTCTCCTATTGCTTATGTATGTATTCTTTATTAGTCCTTCTCAGTTGCTCTAGTACTGCACATTTGTTGTTTAACCGTACCTCTATCACTTTTCTGCATTTGCTCCTTATTACGTCGTGTAGTTCCCTGTACTGCATTTCATGTCTTGGCATCATTTCCTGTCTCCTTTGCATCATGTCGTGAAACTCTTCAGTCATCCACTTTTTTCTTCTTCTTCGTCTGATTTCTATTGGGGAAATGTTGTTTGATATCTATATTGTTTCCTCTAGTGAGTTGCATTTCGATTTTCCTTTTCCAATTTGTTCTTCGGATTTGTTTTTCACGCTGTTAGTGTATTCTTTCTGCAGGTTTAGGTCATCAACGAGCGTGTTTTACTGCTGTCTTTTTGGTACAATAGGATTCTTCATTCTCCGGAGTTTCACTCTTAGTTTGCAGATGACTGGGAGGGGGTCGCTTTCACAGACGGTACGTGAATGCGTTTTTTAATTAGTCCACTTTATCTCTGAATCGTTTGTTTATGGTTATATAATCTATTTGGTTTTTCGTATCGCCTCCTGGGATTCCCCATGTTTATAGTCGCCTTTGATGTACGTGTTAGTTATTACCTGGTTATTACCTGGTTATTACCTGGTTATTTGCTGTGCACTATTTGAACAATTTTTCTCGTCGTTCATTGTGGATTCCTAATTCAAATTTGCCGGCCGTCTCTCTTTCCAACTCGTTACTAACCTTGGCTTTTAAAACACCCATTATGATTCTAAATTTGTGGTTTTTGCACTGAACATGTCATTACCCTGTATGGAGTAGAATCATTATATTTCTTTCTCTGTGCTTTGATTTGTTGCTTAATAAACTACTATGATAAATATGTTGAAGAGTCTTCCTCTCAGTTTAATCAGGAGGACTCTCTCGGTAAGCTGGTAGTATCCAGAACGCATTTCTTCATTTCTTTGTCTAGTATTAAGCTGGCTCCTCTTTGGTTTCTTTTGCAGCCTGAGTATCTTATCCTGTGGTTGTCGCTGCCGAAGACCCCATTGTTAGGCCATCTTGTTTCGCATATTACCTGAATACTGATGTTCAGTCTGTTCATCTCCTGTTTGACATACTCGAGTTGGCCACAAACGTTAAGCGTCCTGATGTTCTATGAAACCATGGTAATGCTTTCTTTTCTTACTCGCATTGTAATAGTCCAATGACACCTGTTCCTCATGTTCTTTCCCGGGCGAGGTATAAATTTTGAAAAAAAAAAAGCGTCCCCTTACGCCTTTTGTGCTAACAGTCACCGCATGTCAGTCAGGTTAACACCTATTGTCTATGTCGATGGTTACCGGGCGTGGATTTAGTTTCTGATTTAAAACCTACACGATATTGGGTTTCATATATTTTTTTGAAAGTCATGATTGTGCGCGAGGTAGATAGTGGAGTGGTATCCCATTGCTTTCTCTACTGTGAGACATTAACTGAGACACAAGTTTGCAGGCCGTTGTTTCATTTAGAGTTTGTCCCTCGCCAATGGAGGTAAAATGTTTCTCCTAAAACAATCTTTTCATCCCATGTAAAAAAGAAAAACAAACGAATGAGAACGGAGTGGGTGAGACATAGAAGATTATATAGTTTAAGTATAAATTAAAATGTCTAGTTATGTAGGGGAAGATAATGCCAATTCCCCAGATCATCCTTACGTTACCAGTAGACAGAAAAAGTTTGAATTTTCGTAAATTCTCTTAGACAATACCTTTACTGTCATTTTCTTTTATAAATTCACCTATCGATCTTCACTTTAAGATCTAGGGAAGGACCTAGTGAAAGAGAGAAACATAGAGCAACAAGGGGGAGTATAAATAGAATGCTATGCAATATTTTACATTAAAAACACACAAAATTACATTTTAAAGTAAACATTAATCTATTTAATTTCAAGGGTCTTCTACTTTACCTATCGCACGGGGGGAATAGTCTGCCCACAAAGATTTGGCGTGGTAAAATCTTAAGACAGATTAAAGAGCGTGTTGTTGGATTTGAATTCATGCGAAAAGTACCTTGAATAAACATTATTAAAAAATATATAAAAGTTACTTTTTTTCAAATAGCAGCCCAGGCGAACTAAAAAAAGAAGTGTAGCCCAAGGCTCTTCGACTTTACCTATGACACGAGGGGAATTGGTCTACGTGTTGTAATTAAAGGCAAACATATCTTTGTTAAAATAACTACGCTTGATTAGTATGTTCCATTATCAATACACGCGTTCGAATTTGTGTTATATCTCAGTTACATTATGAAAATAACTGGAATATCTCAGTTTGTGGTAATATTTAGCAAGTTTGTTTCGCTAGAATAATTATGACTGGATATTGATTTCGATCCTTATATTGATTTCGATCCTCATATTTTTGGCGGTTGCCCACATATATGCTATGATTAGAAAATTACCATAATTCAATACAGCTAGATAGAAATGTTTCAGTACACCAGCCATATGCACCGGAACATTAATTTGATAACTGTAATTTTCTGGAAGCCTTTAAAATTCAATTAGACCTGTTAATATCCCAGAAGGAAGACAAAACTGGAATATATATTGGTATAAATATATCTACAAATATCGAATTATTACATTTTGAAATAATTCAAAACAACTACGAGTTTTTGTTCTAACTATTTTATTGATATTTTCATATAGGTACAGTTTGAGCGTATTAGCAATTTTGCAAATAATATACTATGAATTACATCTTACGCAAAATATAGAAACTCGTTTAGAATACACCGACATTAACATGTTTTGGCAAATAAACTTCGTCTTCGCTTTCATTTTTAATTCGTCGCCATTTTTGAGTTTAACTAAATGTCAATTAATATTTATTTTTTAGTACTAAATAACCCCCG
Organism: Ascarosepion bandense; assembly: GCA_037127315.1. NCBI lineage: Eukaryota > Metazoa > Mollusca > Cephalopoda > Sepiida > Sepiidae > Ascarosepion > Ascarosepion bandense. The sequence goes on from JBBBDQ010028483.1 coordinate 49,561, forward strand.
CTTTTCTTGTAATAATATAGTAAGGCAGGGGATAAACATAAATAGACAGATGTTACATATATCCTGCAAAAGTCATATACTAGTATAAAACAACCGTAAAATCAGTCAGTCAGTTAAGTGCCATACGTGATACACGCTTTCGAGACATGACTGCCTGGGCAGAAGATTATCCCACAGTAGTTGGCCATTTCTTTCTGCGGTAGACTGATTGCCGACCAAGGTTATAGAACCCAATCTGTCCTGCTATTTAACCCATAACTGGAAAGAAGAGACGGATTAATACCTTTCCCAAGGCCATTTGCGCGTAAGTGAATATATTGGATTCAACTGGAATTCGATCTCGTCTCACCGGTTTCTCATTCCGAGCCGATATCCACTGTACCACAACGCACCCTAAAATCAGTTATCATAAAACCGATGAATAATATATTATTATAGAAGTAACTAAAAAGGAAAAAAATAATTGTTAATGTTAAATATAATCTAAGTTTCGCACCAAACTTTATAGCTAAAAGTTAAAATTATATGATTTTTATGATTATTTTCTCGTATTAAAGAAACATTTCAGATAGTTAAAATATTGTAAGATTAATGAGTTGCTTAAACAAATATTTACGTTTGTTTTTAGAAATTTGGAAATAAATCCAGAAAATAAAACATGTCAGATTTAAAAAAAAATAACTAAGTATGCTACAGAAATTGATTTCGCAAATAAAAAATTATTTGCAGCAGTAGTAGTACACAATTAAACAGTGAGAAAATATTTTTAAGAATATTGGTTAAAGTCATGAAAGCAAACAAAATATCACAGTAAAAATTATAAAGAGAAAACAGTAACATGGAAAACATTTACATGGAAATTGATTTCTAAACATTAAATTTGTTCATACAACTCACGGCAAAAGAAATTTAAAAGAACATATATTTTTCCAGACAATTTTCTTTCACATTCAGCAGAGCTGACGATTAGCAATATTGCCAAGATTTATCATCGATTCTAAATTACTGAATGTATCATTGCGAAATGAAAATTTCAAGTAGTGTGATCCATTACCATTTGTTCTCTTTCGTTCTCTACCAGCTTATTTACGTAGAAAATGATTGTACATACTTCCACTCAATTGATGGAATATATAGTATGAGATAATGTTATATAGCAATATACAACAAACACGCATATATATAAAAATATGAATTATATTTTTATTAATGACGATGAACCGTGTAGCCTAGGGAACAGAGAGTGAGAGAGCGCGCTTCTAATGGGTTGACGGGTTGACGGGAGTGTCTCTCTTCACCGGCCGATTTCTGTCTGGTCTCGTCTGTCTCGTGAAATCCGTGCGCCGAGGTCTTTTTATAATCTCCAAACCGGGACTTCCGGCTTTGCCTCGCCCACGCACGCTCACGTAATTCTCAGAGACACCTGTTCTGTTTGCCTCTTGTAGTCTTTTCCGCTACTGCCGGAAATAAGGTCAAACAAACATCCGTTCCTTTCAACGACCGGAAAACAACCCCGCTTGCAACAGCCTTCTTCTCGGGTGGGGCCAGATTGTTATATTACATTCCTCGCCCACCCATTTTCCAAAATGTTCACCTAAGAACATTTTAAGCGCAACACCCTCACTCTCCTCTCCATGCCACACAAGCCCGACAATTGTATAAAACATGTGCACACCAAAACAACAAAACATGTGCATGCCGAAACAAAAAACAACAAAAAAAATATATATATAGGGGAGCCTACATCGGCAACCCAACAATGTTCGTGTCCATCGTGAAAATTGTTCTACCAGCTCGATGTTTCATTGTTCCTTTTTTTTCCTCCCCCCCTTTTTTTTAATATCCATTTTCACAGAATTGGGCAAAGTTCTTAAAAATGTTCATTTTCTTTCTCGACTCTGTCCATAAGCGTAGACTCCTCGATGCATAACCACATGATTATAGGCGGTGACCGCGCCCCAGTTTCTAAACTAACATCGAGTAAATGACCTTTGACCAACACCATGCGTGCCTCTGCTCGAGTTTATTGTTACACATGTAACCTCATTTAATTTAATTTAATTTCAAACATACTAAGTTTGAACACAGAAAAAATGGCCATTATCTGCCGTACATATCATTCATAGTCTGACCGAGAAATGTTCAATAGAAAATGAAGAAAATTACCCTGATTCCAACGTTAATCCGCATGCAATTTATTTGTGGAGGATTAGAGGTTTCATCTATATTAATTTAGTTTTAAAAAATGGACACGTGACTCGTAGTTCCTTAGTTTGTACAATGTTTTCTATTCCTTGAACTACTTCCTCTGGATTCGAATCCACGCATATCTGACCTGCCGACATCCCTCTGCCCAACGCAGAGACACCCGAGTGCCGAACACCCGTTGACCCCGGAGTACTATTCACAACGGATAACTCAATTTCCTTTCCCGAAGCACTGTTGCTTCTTTTACACTTAAAAATCCGCTTCCTAGCTATTATTCCAAGGATTATCATAACGCCGACCACGCCAGCAATGACTCATATCGTCAACCTCCTCGGGAGTTCCTCACATCCTTCACTAAATCTCTCCATATTTATCTGTTCCAAGGTATTTACTAGTTTGCGGATAGGAATCTCCTCCATATCGCGCAATTCTACCGGCATGGTGTCCACTAAAAAATTGGGAAATTTCTGCGTAATTGGGGACCAAACCACTGAACCAGAGACGTATAATTTACTTTATGCTTTAGATACTATTAATAATTTTCCACGTTTGTATCTTTCTTTTTGTTCCGATCAACAGTGGAATCTGCAGGTCTCCGTGTCAATATAAAGTTTTCAGAAATTAATATATCTTCAAAAGATATTTCCCAAGTCACATAAATGAAAATTCACAGAGGATGTTGAATTGATGGGAACCTGCCAAAAGCATAATTCACAACCATAGAAATGTAAATCATTTTGTAGTGTACAGTCATTGAAAAGAAATCCCCCCCAAAAAAAAACTAACACTGCACAACCCAACGAAAACATTGTTATCAACAAGTTAATCCAATTATCCACTTTAAAGAGTAGAAGAAACTTCTTTTACATGATTTTACATTTCACTTACTCAAGAAAAATGAGATTAATTGAGCAACATACCAGTAAACTCACTTCACATATATGGTAAAATATTAACAAAAAAAATAAATCATTAACTCAGATGTTTTGTACTTACAGATAGGTAAATATCTCAACTTCTTCCTCCCGTCAACCCCAACCCTATGCGCTACTATCTACATGCAGTCCTTTCACCTCCTCCGTTCTACCCTTCTTAATGTGTTTGACACCAACAATCCACATTTCTCAATGGCAAAAGTATGCATTTTTTTTCTAACTGGACTTATTATAAACACGAGCAGAGAACACACACACTATCAAATCAATGAGTCACTTACCTTGGCTGAATGTCTACAGTCGCGCGGCTGCTATATATTTTCGTCTTCTTTTTTCTTTCTATCTGGTAGTTTTAAGTCCGTTGAATTTTCAATCGTTGCCGTGGTAACCAGCTCGTATCAATCTGTTTTGTTGTCCCAAAACAGCAAGTCACTTAGGCACTAAAAAGACGTGTGTTATATAGCAATATACAACAAACACGCATATATATAAAAATATGAATTATATTTTTATTAATGACGATGAACCGTGTAGCCTAGGGAACAGAGAGTGAGAGAGCGCGCTTCTAATGGGTTGACGGGTTGACGGGAGTGTCTCTCTTCACCGGCAGATTTCTGTCTGGTCTCGTCTATCTCGTGAAATCCGTGCGCCGAGGTCTTTTTATAATCTCCAAACCGGGACTTCCGGCTTTGCCTCGCCCACGCACGCTCACGTAATTCTCAGAGACACCTGTTCTGTTTGCCTCTTGTAGCCATTTCCGCTACTGCCGGAAATAAGGTCAAACAAACATCCGTTCCTTTCAACGACAGGAAAACAACCCCGCTTACAACAGCCTTCTTCTCGGGTGGGGCCAGATTGTTATATTACAATAATATATACTTTTGTATTGAGTTGACAGACAATGAAATATTGTGAGCGGCATAAAGTTAGGATTGCTCTTGTAGATGTATTGATTGCTATTATTCATGAGTTGTATGCAAGAACCTCTCTTTATCTTACTTCACGGTCTTAACATGGTTCTTCTTTATATTAACGACGTGAATCGTTTTACTATGCGATGCATTTTTAATGTCATTGCCGACTGTTTAAACTTCTCTTTCGCATGGAGATCTCCCATGAGGATACTGAGATGTTTTGATTTGCATTGTGCCTTGGCACAATCAAGCATGTACTAGAATGACTCGATTTCTTCTGTACTTTGTGTTGTTGCTGAATATACCATTTTTTACCGATATATTGAGAGGTTAATTTTTCCCGTTTAACTACTAGAAACATTTCAGATATCTGGTAATATCCCATAACGCACATCTTTATGCATTTCCACCAGTGTATTGCCAAATAATTTTTCATTATTTTCATCTCATGCGTATGTATTTCTTTAGACGTCACTGATGGTGTCATTTTCTTTAGCCATCTCGTTTCCCATATGCTTAAAATAATTCTCTTTTACCTTGTTCTCTCTTGTTTCAGTCATTATTTGTTCTGATAGTCCAAGTCCTAAGAGTTAGTATTTGTGTGTTGCCAACTGTCTCACTGTAACGGTCAGGACCTGATGCAAAAGAGACAAAAACAATGCCAATATATGGAACGGAACACAAGAAAATATACTAGGAAAAAAGAAAACAATGAAGACAATCTACAAAAAGATGGCTCAAAGATAATTGTACGGAAACAATTGTGATATGCGTAAAAATAAAGGAACTAACAGGATAAAAATCTGCTCAGCAACAAGATGTATAAAAACAAAGTACCGTACTCTCATACTAGAAAAACTAAAAGTACTTCAGAGTTGGGATGAGTATATTGTTGACCTCTTCCACGACAAGAGAGAGCAAACAATAATACAGCAAAATAGATATAAACCAGGAATATTAAAGATCGCAGTAGATTCAGCTCTGGTCAAATTGAACAGAAATAGAGCAGCGGGACCCGATAGGATTGTAATAAAGACATTGACGCCCTTTGAAGACTTTGTCATAGAAAGGCTCAGCGAAATAATAAACACGGCCTACAACAGTGGAGGCCGTAAGCAGATCAATTTTAATAGCATTACATAAGAAGCCAGTTGCAATGTAATGTGAACTCCACATAACAATCACCTTAATGAGCCACATGCAATAACTTATCATCCGGATTCTGATGAATCGACCCCTCATCAGAATTGGCACAGAGATATGTCAAGAACATAGTGTGGGCGTGTTAAAGATACTGGGACAAGGAAGGTTACATTCATGCCCATAATGCTTTCTAAAAAAGCAATAGAAATACAGAAGGAACTATAACTGTGCTTTATAGACTACGCAAAAGAGTTTGAAAAAATACGACACAAAGATTCAATAGAGATTAACAGAAATTTTCGGCAACCTCAACATTTCGGAAAAGACAGGTTAATCAAGAATATCTACTGGCAGCAAACCGCTTGCGTCCGAATGAGAAGTGAATTCAGCGGGTATGCAAAATAGAAATGGGTGTAAGATAAGGGTGTGTTTTCTTACCGGATCTATTCAACTTATACACAGCGAAACAATTCTGTAATAAATAGCACAATTGCTAGGATTCTTCATTGGCATCCACAATCTGAACAATGAAAAATACGTGCATGACACAATGGCTTGAGAGAGATACCAAGGGGAATATTTATATATTTTCACCCCAAACAATGCAAAACTGTAACGCAATATAGTTGCGTGCATAAAACTTTAAACATATTGTACCAGTCCTGTTTAAGTAATTCTACACAAAAAAAGAGTTATCTTTTCTGATAAATGCTAAGGATGAAGCCATGCAACTATTTTGTATATTTTTAAAGAATTACAGATTTATATGAAATTACGCCCGTAAAGAATTAGACTTAATACCCAAAATAACATATTACAGCGTGTATCAAAGTATTAAGAGTCAACAAAAGCCGAACTAAATGACAAGAAAATAATTCTACTTCTTTGAGGCACTATCAGCATTACATTTTTTTAATGGAAGCCTTGTTCTCCATGTCAAGTATTAGGTCTGGCCTTTTCATTTCTTTCTGATACTGTCAATCAGAATTGGAACATCTATTCAGTTATATGGATTCCATTTCTTCTTCTCTATTTTTATTTCTTCTATTTGGTGCGTATTCTTTTCTGCTAAATTAAAAACTTAAATCTACCAAAGAATATCTTAAGAAGTGAAAAAGCATTAAAGTCAACCTACCTGAAAAATACTTCTTCAGTTTATAAGAATATCAATAAAAATGATGATTATGTAGTTTCATTTAGGAAGAGGATTATATTCTGAGTGCTGTACGCAATTATATATATATATATATATAGTCGAAACATGTCACAGTAGGAAAACTGACACTGGGTTTGAATGACGAGCATCCAACTTGGTGACATCTTGATATTATCGGCTTGTGGAGACTATATGTGGGCGTAGCATTGTTGCAAATTACTTTCAAAAGATATTAATATGAGATCCACGCTATATTGGTAAAACGACGTAAAGGAAACAGTTTGGAAGCTGTTTATCGTTTGCTTAGCAAGTTTTCATGAAGAAAATGTGAGCTTACTTGGCTCTAAAACTAGATATCAGGAAATTCCGTCAAAAACTAATTTCTTCTCAGCATGATCTTAGGAAAAACATTGATTCAGTGGGTAATGAATATTTAAAATGATGCCCCAAATCAGAATATATATAAAGTGTGTGTGTGTGTGTTTGTGTCTTTGTGTGTTTATCTAAAATATATTTATAAAATTCAGTGCGTGTTTCTTACGACCATATCAAGTAATATTTTCGTATATAAATATGTTTAAGTGACCAACGTAGTACAACAACGTAGCAGGAAATATAAAAAAATATTCAAAATATTTTCCACTATCATCTCCACATGCATGCACCCGTCAGAATCTTTCCTATCAGCCGCTTTATATGAACACATACGGTGTCAACTGGTTACACACAATCCCGTGACATGTTGATAAAGTGTATCTGCATTATTAATGTCTGTCGTATAAAACAATTGTTTTATGTGCCCCCACATATATACTTCCACAGGACTGAAATCGGGGAAACGAGCTGGCCATAGACACAACACTTTTCTACCTATCAATCTTTTAATAAGATATATATGCTGGATCCTTATGAATGATAGACTACGTACATTGTCGTTCTAGCAGGAATACAAATTTTGGATGTTTTTTTTAAATAAAATCCCAGCAGACATCACCTTTTTATAGAATACACAGAACTAACAGATAGCGCCCACTATAATTCCAGCTCACAATTTAATTGTAAATAATGCGGTGTCTCACCTGTATTTTACCATGGTTATTCCAACCCAGATGCAATTATTGGTTGTGTTATTCTTTTCATTTAATCTTTTGCAAACGTTTTCTCGTTCGTACACAATACATTTGAACGAAAGTTTGTGCGATAAGCCATCGCCGGATGTTCTTTCATGAAGAGTGAGAAGTAGTCTGTGATATTCGTTCATCGGTAGTTTTCAGTAAAAGAGTAAAAAATAAAGAAATATTTCAACGTTTATATTATTGATGGGACAGAGTTTGAAATGAAAATGTGTTCAGATTTTATCAATAAGAGAATTGTGCGTACGTTATTTTATAGTTACAACTTATTTTAAAATGTGCACACCTAGCCAGAAATAAATTTTATTCATATAAAGTTTTTTTTTCTTCATATATGTATGCATGAATTAAATCGCTTCAAGGAGTGGATAGCTACCCAATAGCCCTTATATATATATATATATATATATATATATATATATATATATATATATATATATTGTCTGTGAGAGAGAGAGAGAGAGAAATAGATAGATAGATATCCGAGTGAATACAGAACGAAGAAATAATTCTTACAACGTCCAAAACATTAATTTAAAACAGTGCTCGATATATAATATATAGAGCTGTGAATATTTATTAAAATTATATTTTAGAACATGCACATAATTTCTCTCTATATATTCACGATATATATATATATATATATATATATATATATATATAGATAGATAGATAGATAGATAGATAGATAGATAGATAGATAGATAGATAGTAAACTTTCTTCCAAATAGCTTTCAATATATACGTCAGACAAGGAAGAAATAATTATATTTAATTTACATTTTCATACATGATTAAGCTTTTCCGTTGTGTAGGAGTGAGTATAGAAATAGTTTTATTCTTCTCTGCGCATTTTAATAATTTTGTAGCCATTTTCAATAGGAGTTGCTTTTGGTGTTGTTAGTTTTCCTTTAGTTTTCGAAATTTTTTTTAAAAAACACAGAAATAAAACACTACTTAGCGAGTAAAACATAAAAATATTGATATACTATATATATATATATATATATATATATATATATATATATAGATAGATAGATAGATAGATAGATAGACAGATAGATAGATAGATAGAGCATTTCCAATTATCCACTCAACCCACACACTGCTGCAGGTAATGTTTCGCCTCTTACACATTGTTTGTTTTTCATTGTGTCCACCGCACGTATATTAGCTGGGCATAGTTTATAAATGAAATGAGCAACATGACACAAATATATCCACCAATAATAAGAAAAAAGGAATGTTGTACTGCTTAGAATCAAACCAATTACCCAATACGATCGCATCAGTATGTTTGGCGACAGTGCAGATGATTCGGAAAGTGTCAGATGTTATATATTATCAACAGCATAGTATTTGGAGTGATTCCTATTGATGGCGATGTTATATCGACATTTATCTTCCTAAATAATGTCAAAGTCAACATAGCAAGAAACTTTGAGAAATTAGTGTTGATCTTAGTTAAACTGGTGGCGGTTGTTAAGACTTATGTCAGGCAACATAACTCTGAATCAAGATAGAAACCCAGTCAATTCTGCAAGACAATTTCTGTGAGGCATAACCATTTCATTTAAGCCCCTAACTACTCATAACTCCTTGATTATTCTGTTTGGGATGATGTTGAGAGGGATATAAAAAAATACTTCTAGAAAGAGCAAATAGGAACTGATGGCAAAGATTATAGCAGACATCAACAAGTGAAACTATAAATCTGTCCATAAGAGATGCGGGAGTTTCGGAAAGTCTAGATGCCATGGCTAAAAATAATAATATTTTTGTAAATGTATTCTTAATTCTTTGAAGATATGATTGCGCAATTTTGTTAAATATATCTGCTGAAATGAGAATTTCGTTTTATTATTCATTTTTGCGCCATTTAGACAAATTGTCATCTATTACAACCTCTGTACCACTAATCAGCGTAAAAATAAATTTGTTTTCCAATAAATATAATATTTATTATGGTGATGCAGTGGATATCGGCTCGGAACGAGAAATCGTGGAGCCAGGTACGAATTCCAGTTGAATTCATTGCATTCACTTACGCGTAAATACCCTTGGGAAATGTATTAATCCGTCTCTTCCTTCCAGTTATGGGTTAAATGACAGGACAGATTGTGTTATTTCGCCTTGGTCTACCGCAGAAAGCAATGGTAACCTACTGCGGGAGAATCTTCTGCCCAGTCATTCATATCTCTTTCGAGACAGATCGCACAAGCGTGTTTTACGTATGAGACTTAACTGACTGATGGACTAAAAATAATATGATTAAAATTAGTAAAGAATGAAAAGCATAATGAATAAGAAAATGTAAACAATTTCGTCCTTTTTTAATTGTAATTATGAAAATGTAAACGTAGATATTAATACTGTGAAACATCTTGAAGGGAGGTAACTGCTAATTGAGGACAGACCCTCCTCCGTTTGAAACGTGAACAGAGAAATATACGTATCTCGAAATACGATCCCCAGCAAGTGTTTGGTGAAGCATTTGTTTCAAAGTTTGTAGCTCAGACAGCAGTCTCACCTGTTAATCAAATTTCTGTAAATGTATAATAGCTTGCAGGTCACGTAAAGGTTTTATTAGTCATTTAAGAGAGTATCAGCGACATGGAAATCATTCCTATAATGTTCGTTTGGTCGTTATGCATCTGAGATGCGGCAATACACGGTTACGTGTAGATTTCCATTATTTATCTATGTAATTATTTATCTATCTATCTATCTATTACAATTTCTTGACTATCTAGTATATCTCAATTTCTTCATCATCAATCTATCTATCTATCTATCTATCTATCTATCTATCTATCTATCTATCTATCGATAGATATATAGATAGATAGATAGATAGATAGATAGATGTTTTGAATTTAACATCATAGTAAGAAATTATTACAAATTGTCAAATTAGTTATCATAAATATTTTAGAGGCAACAGCAATTCTTTGAGAATTTACTTATTGTTATGGATTATATTAACGTCCGGAAAGAACAAAACGACAACAAGAGTAGATATAACAACTATGTATTAAAAAGAAATAACAATACAAAATGTGGAAGGTGTTAGTATGAATGTCAGTCTGGTTTGGAGTGAACTACTACCAACTCGACTCTCTCTATATATATATATCTCACTCTTGAGAGGCGTAATATATATAGTGTTAGGAAGAGTTAATTCTGGAGTTACAGGTAAGGACCCATGACACTTATATTTACGTTGTTATTAAACATTACATAGGTTGTTTTTATAATAGTTTTACAGGATTACTGCTGAAATTATTATAAAGACATATTTAACATGTCAGTTAATGCTATTTGCTAAAAAATAAAAAGCGTGATATATTAAAAATATTATTCCAAAAAATTATGAATTTAATGAAAAATTATACTTAATTTTATAAACTGATTAGCACTGCAAACAATATATTTTAATTAACGATATTACGGGTTCCATTATATTCGAAATGAAGCAACATCAATATATAATTAAAGAGACAGTATATTCAAACCTTTCTGATGCGCCTTGTAGTGCAATGGATATCAACAGGGAATGACAAATCGGAGACATGAGACAAGACAATTGCAGCTAAAAAATTCTCTCTGTCAACAAGAATTTGCACTATGCCACAAAATCAGGTAAATCTAATATATATATATATATATATATATATATATATATATATATATTATATATGAGTATATATATATACATATATATACTCATATATATACTCATATATAATATATATATATATATATATATATATAAGTGCGTATGTTTATATATGTATATATTTTTTACTCGTTTATATTTATATATATTTCCTACCCGTTTTATTTTTAATATCTTTTTAATACATACTTTAAATACGTTGCTTAAATAAATTTAGAATTTCAAAATTGTAATTTCTAACAAGAATTTTATAATATTTTAAAAATATTTTTTTTTTAAATTTAATTAATTATCAATTAGTAGGATTGATTTTGATTTTCATTAATGCTCGAATATTTTAGGGCATTTTGTCATATTTTCTTATTAGTATTTATTTGAAATTTGATTGATCATCACAGACTACGTATAAATTTCTCTTCTATTCATGTGGATTTGTTAATTTTGAAACTTTGAAAGCTTCATTTGGCCATGAGCAGAATCAGTTGAATAGATACAGGTTGTGTTGTAACAAGATGGCTGCTTTATGGTGATTATGTAACATACACATTTTATTTTTATATATATATATATATATATATATATATATATATATATATATATATATATATATAGATTAAATTCTCGCTTACTTTTCATAAAAAGGAAAATTTTATTTAGAAATGGGTGTATGAATTGTTGTTCATCGCTAGCCACTATATTTTCTCATCTGTTTTGCAGCCTTTATATTCCACGTTGGAAATACGACACGTCCTTTTAGACTAGGCACGCGTCCGCCGATTTTTGGATTCTTTATAAGAAGGCAAGTTTAGCCCTGTAATCGATCAAACAAGATCAAATGATCAAATATGCAATGGCTAGTGAATACATCGTGTGAAATTGGACTTCCCATTTCACAGTTTTCAAATAGGTTTTTGCAACATGTTGTAAAATTACTTTGTCTTGTCTCTGCTCATATAACAGCCGTTTTTGACTGTCTGGCTCAAATATATCAAATGTAGTCGATAGCGATTTCCCAAAATTGTTCCGTTCATTTTTACCAGCTTATAATAAACTACACTCAGTTGAACCCAAGAAATGCACAGCTGAAATTTCGAAAAATGTATATTCTTCTTTTCTGACGCATGTCCTGTACCACACTATCATATTCTATCGGAGTGTATCCAGTTTTAATCTGTGGTTACGATAAGATGAAAAATATTATTTTTCTGCTGTTGAACAACACATGTTCGATGTCTTTCTGGTTCAACTCGTACGAGTCTTAATGCGCTTGCTTACAAATCATTCCTAATCCTTTCAAATTTTTGGAAACTGTTGTGTTATCAACTGCTAATGATTCTGTAAGTTAAACTTGGGCCTTAAATAAGTCTTCTTGTAGCAATGTCTCCAATTCACGCTCTTCAATCTTTCTCCGTGTGCCGTAGCTTTCTTTATCTTCAAAATTAAAATTATTATTTTTCAATCTATGCATGTTGTTTTCGACAGAGCATGACCGCCGTAATTCTCAACAAGTATTCAGTGCGCTTAAGCTGCAAATCTCTTTTGAATAAATAGTGCAATAAAATTCCCAGCAGATATAATTTATTTGACACGAATTCCGATAGGTTTAACGGTATGCAACCAAAATTGTTAAACTTTGCCAAAATTAAATGCAGGGAATTTCAAGATTGCTTATATTAATTATAGCTGATTTGCCATCTTAAATTACAATTTTGGGAATGCCACCTGATTGGAAAAAGTGAGAACGTATTCAAGTTCCTAATATATATTAATTTCTCCGAATATATATATATATATATATATATATATATATTAGTAAATAATTTATTGAATTCTGACAGGGAATCTGACGCATTCTTACTTAGAGTGGCAAAAAATATAGTTCATTTCTTTATCCTAACCAATGTCTTGCACTATAATCTCTCATACATAATTCTATGCTTATCATTCTTCCATGCTAAGAATATTGCTCTCACATATCGTTGCTAAGTCTATTATTTTCCTAAAGTAACTTGCAAAATCTCAAGAAGCAACAACATTACTGTCGGTTTAAATTTAGAAGCTCATCGAGAGCCACTTTCTCACTGCTGTAAACTTACTTCTGTTTGTGTTTTCCGTAGGAGATTTTATTGTCATTTTTTGGATGAGTTCTTTGTTATGGTATATGTATTTATGAATTTAAGCCCTGGACTAGCCTAGTATTGATATCACCTAAATTTTTGGATGAAATGCCTAAATATATCCATAAATTATATTCTAACATTTCTAGCTTGTTAAATTCTTTTTCTAAACAATTTTGATCTTCAAAAGGACACATGCAGTATTGATGTTGTCCCCTGATTATGCTCTACGCTATCTTCAAAAATACTTATTTTTTTCTTAGTAATATTTTTGTGTCTTATTGTCTTTGATACCATACATCAGGTTTAAAAGATTATGAAGAAAATACCATTTTAAGTCTGATAGATTTGGATCTATTTTATACTTTCAACAGTAGTTTCATTTCTTTTGAAAAGGACAACATATAAAAAGGCATAGAAGTTTTCTCACTAAACACAAGTGAAAGAATTTTTTTTTGATAATGATGGTTATGCATTAACTTAACTTAAAGAATCGACAGAATATCCCAGTAGTCGAATATTGGTTTATACATTACAAAGTAACATTAAAATGACCATCGGTGTATTCAGCACGGCTTACATACTAGTTTATTTTAAGATTATATTTCTTTCAACATCTAATATCGTATCCAGGTGGAAATAAAAAATTGTATTCTTTAGAAATAAGTTTCAACATAGTAAAATGCGTTCAGCGTCCATTGCAACTTCTCAAATTTTCACTTTATTTTTGATACCACGTAATAAAGCTGCACGTATATGATATTCACATCATCAATAATGTGATAGCAAGAAATATTTGATTATTCTTTTGATCCAATGTACATACATAGAGTAAATATATTTCGAAACATCTTTTGCCTGTTTCCTGATGATGCAGCCTATTTCATCTTGGAGAATATATTTGTCAGATAATATGTATGGAAAATAATTTCTTCTCAGAATATGACTATATATGAATGTATTAATACTCAAAAAGGACGACGTAATAAAAAAGCCATCGCACACATACACACACACTCACACATAGACATATATATATAATCATTCTTACAAGAGCAATTTCTTTAATTTCAAAGGTAAGTTTCAATAAGTTAAAATTCCGGTGGATATTTGTTCGATCAACTCGTGGTAATGGATTTTAAAATAGCAGGAATTCATCTTCCATCAGCTTTGGCTTAAATAGCGTGAAAGGATAAGATCTTGTTTATTGGGTCTTAGTCAATATAGGTGTAAGTGAAAAAAAAAACGAATTCTAAACAAAAGGGATCTTTTTCAGACTTCGTGGCAAATGCACATTGTTAATATTTTTCATGAAAATATGGAAGGTCCTCCAAATGCCTGTACAGGTTTATTGTGCATAGTTTAAGAGTTTATTTTGTAAATTGAATATCATACTCTCATCATTTGAATATACGGGAGATTTCATGACACAAACACACACAATCATATATATGTATATTTTAACATTTACACAGTCTTTATTTGATAGAATATATTGTTGTTTTATATGTGTGTAATTTGTATTTTTGAAAAGATTATTTGTACATATTTCATTTCACTTACATTTCAGCATATGAATATATGAAATATCCAATATATATATATATATATATATATATATACATAGATGGACAAAGAGCCAATCATAAAAAGAAAAATTCGTAATCTTGGAGCCATAAGAATGAAACTGGAAGATCGCTTTTATATGAAATTAAAATAATATCATGTATGCGTAATTTGCGAAAGGAAAGAACTATTCTTAAACGAGACAAGAAACAAAGATAAAATTTAACTGACGCATGAAGATGACAAGGAATTGTTGGAATAACACGACAAATGACGTAAATATTATTAAATATGATATGCAAAAAAGAAAAAAATATTAAAGAGAGAGAAAAATACAAAAATGTAAACTGTTAAGAATAATGAATGTTAGAAAATGGGAAGTGGGTAAAAGTGCAGGATATACAGATATTTGAAGGGAAAATATATTTTTCTGTAAGTAATTATTGGCTATCAAATGAAATAAGTAAAATAAAATTTAGGTTTGCCAGAAACAGAGATGGGAATAACATAAATATGTTGAAAGAATTTAAAGAAACAACAACAAAAACTACCGAAACGATGAACGTAACCAAAATAAAAACAAAAA
>JBBBDQ010028483.1:67500-69525 GCA_037127315.1 Ascarosepion bandense
CTACTATCTTCGTTTGAATTACTAGCTTTTCCCTCGGGAATTCGCATTCACACTCCTTTTCAACACAATTTTCGCATTCACACTCCTTTTTCAACACAATTTTCTTTTCCACGTATATAACGGCTGCTATATAAAAAGGAAATAAACATCGTGCTATTACGCTGTGAAATTTCACATTCAAAATCAACAGTTTCATTCTCAACCAACTTTCGGTCAAATACAACAAATGCATTTATATTCAACCCACATTAACAAAAATATAAAAGACACTTTTCTATCCAACAAAAAAATACACTAAATTGTACATATTGTTTATATTATAAATGTATTGCAAAATACATGTTTTTATGCAACATTTCTTAGTGCTTTTACCTTTCTCGAACTTTGTGTTTCATTTTTGTGGACCGGATAGCCCGTATTAAAACCGCCTTTTACTCTGGGTTGTTCTGGAACCCCACAATGTAGTTACTACTTTTCATAAAATTTTACCTTAAAATATATTCCCTGTTTTTTCCTGACTGATCGTCGGTAAAGCGCTAATCACTCTGCGTCTCTGAAAAAATTGTCCAGCATGTGCTCCCACATAGCAAATTTTATATATATATATATATATATATATATATATATATACGTATTTCTTTATCTGCAATGTTTTGAATTTTCCTATGCATTAATTTTGGCATTCGCTTGTGTTCATGAACGTGCATTCATGTAAATTCGATAGAAAAATAGCCACATAACTTGCAATATTTTCTTCATTATTTTTACTGATATTTGCGTCAACTTACTTTCTGAAATTTCAATCAAACCTTTATTAGGCCCCGAAGTTTACGTGATATCGTCTAGGTTTAAAACTAAATAAATCCGTCAAAAAATTGGAACATATTGAACAGTAGGAATAGAGTGTTGAAATTTATTTTATATATGCAAGCGTATACTCGAAATAAACGATCCTTATAGCATTATAAACATAACGAAAATAACATTCATTTTATACAAGAAAAAACTGAACAGTAATAAACAACAAAAATACCTCCCTTGAAAATTTCCGAACGGGCTGCTGAAAATATGTACTAATTTTTTTACTCCCTTACGTTAAAAATGTAAAAGTAAACCTACCTTGTAAGTTAACGAGCTATACTTTCAAGTAAATTCATGGCGATATATATATATATTTATTTTAGAAAATGTACATAATTTTTCTTTTATATATCTACAACAAAGTTACATTTCTTTCGACACTGAAACTTCAATATCTTTTGCTCGAAAAGACAAAAGGGAATGATTGATCTGTACGCCATGATGATACTTTAAATTTTCAATGTCGGAACAAATGTACCTTTGTAGTGGATATATATATATTAAAAAATTATGTACATGTTCTAAAATATAATTTTTAATAAATATTCAGAGCTCTGTATATTATATATCGAGCAATGTTTTAAATTAATGTTTTGGACGTTGTAATAGTATTTCTTCGTTCTGTATCCACTCGGATATATATATATATATATATATATATATATATATATATATATAGAGAGAGAGAGAGAGAGAGAGAGATAGATAGATAGATAGATAGATAGATAGATAGATAGATAGATAGATAGATAGATTCCATCCAAAACAAGTGCTATCTATTGAAATAAAAGTTCTGAAATAGCTCATTATAGAAAAGGCCCTGTATCTCAAACAACTCTCCCACAAGAAACCCCACTTTTAACAAAAATGCAAATGTTGTCTCTCTGTCTCTCCCTCCCTCTCTCACATACACACTCTCAGCTACGGTCTACACGTAGTAGACCAGTGCATTCTGGTGGGTTTCGATAGGCGGCTATGTGTTTGTGGTAATATAATCATAGCTATTGACCCGTTCCCATGCTGTTTGATTTAGCCGTATGTGACGTTACAGAGACTTAGTGGAAGAGGATTGTCTTCCGTTACAAAAGCTGTCTATCCAGAGACTCACCACTGTCTACAACACTTTCCGAAAGACAGCAGCATTGACACATAAAACCAAAAGAA
>JBBBDQ010028484.1:0-92500 GCA_037127315.1 Ascarosepion bandense
GATAGATAGATAGATGTGTGAATCAACTTTTCTTTTAAACACGTTTAGTTGAATGGCAGAAAAAGAAAATTTAATTTATTTGGTTTTCTAGTATTTTTGTATTTTTCTGTTTTGTAGGAATAAAGAAGTGTAAAAATTGGATGTAGTTTATTACCCCAAGTACATTCGGTTAAATCCTTTGCCATTTTCAAAGGGTTGATTAAGTGCTGTTATTGTGTATTAATATTTGTCTGTTTATTTCAATTGTTTGCATTCCATTATTTCCAATATGTTATGATGCAAAAGGTTTGAATTTTAAACTTTTTTAGAGCACGAACTGTACTATGATCCAAATAAAAATATTGCATAATTGAATTTAATAATAAATTAGATATGTTTATCATTAAAATTTTATAGGCAAGAAAAATTGTTTATTTTCATAATTTTTCTGTCTTTTCGTTCTATTATGAGGTAAGGATTGTGATATAAAATGGAGATGGAAATTGCAAAAGAAATATAACCAGAGAAAATACGCACATGTATTTTAGCGCTTTTTCTGGAGGTTTACTTGTATTCTAAAATATAAATAAAATTTAGGAAATAATAGTTTTGGAAAACAATATATTCCTGTTTATCGCTAAATTGTTTTTCGATTGCATCTTGTTTGCTATATGTTTTGACGTAAAATACTGAACAAAATTAGTAAGAGAATACAGTTTGAATTTTGCATCTCAGTACATTGTATAAGACAATATAATTTCATGCACAATATTCTAAAGATAAACATGTATATTTTGTGCCACATTCTATTCTGTTTATGAAAATTATTTGCATTTTCTATCGGGTAAGCTACAAAAAATAATTCATAATGTGTCTACAAGAGTAATGTCCTCTGTAATTTCATTTCTAAATTAAACTGCATCTGTATAGAATGTACTTTAACTTTAAGCAAAATACTCGCAGATATTGGTTTCCTAATTCTTCTCTAGACGTGTTTTTCAGTGTATACCCTTGTGCAAATTAATTGAGATAACTGCTTTACTTTCATTTCTTTCACCATGCGGTCAGTTTTAGACCCACTGGAGTGACAGGGTGTAATCAATGTCTGTACTTTTTTTCTTCTTTCAGATTACCTTATTTGAACTCGTTTGCAGTCATATAAATCTATTTTCGGTGCGTATGATGAAATTTGTCTGGCCTTGAAAAATTTGCTTCATCCGTGATTGCATCATTTTGACACCATTGTCTCGACTGTTTATTTGTTGTTCAATGACGTTTGTCTCCGATGGACATTACTCCATGAAAGCATAGGAAAATTGTAAATATGCACGAGCACATTGTCAAACCTTACAAAGAGAAAACGGATATTTTTGGTGTCAATTTTTTAAATGTCTGTTGTGTCAAGACGAATAATCAAACTGGACCCATCAGTCCAAAACCTAAAATAAAATGCGATTGAAAGAAAAAAACAACGTGACGCGACAACGTATATTGATCAGGAACAGTGTAAAATATACTAAGAATATAGTATTCGTTTTGTTTCAATTAATTTGTACACTGATGTAAGTAATACAATGTTCTATACATTTTCCTCAAATATGTCTTGGTTTTGCATTTCCATTGCACATAATTTTAACATCGACAACTGAAATTTATTCGATTTTAAATGCCTCTTCTCTCGTTAACATAATTACACCTATCGACCATATTCGTTACAAACAACACCTATTATCGTCTCCTGCGGGCTCGTATTCAGACAATCTCTTGGGTCGGGCCTCTGGGTCATTGATTTGCTCAGTTGCGTGCACAAATTTTTGAACTGGGGAGATAGTATATAATTGGCATTAACGGATAATAGATTTCGAACTCTGATTGAAATTAGTGATAAGTAATCACTCAGCCTTACCAAGAATTACAACCAATGGATTGTCCCAGTTAGATATTATCGCAGTAAAATCCATCGGAAGCACAAACGCAAAACATACACATGCGTACACATAAAAGGATTTATTAAAAAGTATTACGACTGATGCTATGATAACGGATCTAGCATATGCAGAGTAATACGGCTAGACATAACTTGAACTTAAAATCCGTCGCGTATACGAAATAAATTATAACGTTCTTGCCCACTTCTATTAACTATAACCTTGCTTAGAAGGTGAATATGTAGCGTGTGTTTGGTTTAACACACCGCAGATATTCCATCAGTGACCATATCTTGCACAACTGATATTGTCCAAGCATTACATTCCTCAGACCTGACACCACCATATTCCAAAGATCAAAACCCATACGACTGTCATCTCTTTAGAAATCAAATTGCACTTCAAAGACATGCAATTATAAGACGTCGAAGATATGCAAGAGAGAGTGATGTAGCAACTCTTCTATATCCGCTCAAAAATAAGTTCCAGTAATTCATCCATCAATTGAAATGACGCTGAAACAAAGTTTGAAGATTCAGAAGGGATCTATTTGAATGGTATTAAATGCAGAAGATACAGGTGTTTTAGGTTTTATACAATCAGTATTGTGATGTGCGTTGTGGTGCAGTGGACATCGTCACGGAATGACAAATCAGGGAGCCGAGTTGGAATTTCACTTGAATTCTTTGCATTCACTTACGCCGAAATAACATGGAAATGGTATTAATGTGTTCTGCAGCTTTGGTTGATAACTAGTCTACCGCAGAAAGCAATGGCAACCCCCTGCGGAATAATCTACTGCCCAGTCAGTCATGTCTCTTCCGCGACAAGATCGCTCAAACGTGTATCACGTATGGCACTTAAATGACTGACGATCAGTACTAATATATTTTGATCAGATATTGCACGCAGGAAATAAAGCGCTTTCACACGCACACACGTATCACAGATACATTACATATTTTAGACAATTTTTACCGCTATTATAAGAGGAGTGCTTATCATTAAAATATGCATCTCTTGACGACATTGTCTTTGAACATGGACATAATATACAGACAGAACGCAAAAATTAAATATACATCTAAATCTTAAGAACTTATTACCCCTTTGCAATAACATTGTCAACATACATACAACATATACATACATACACACACACACACACACACACACACAGATATATATATATATATATATATATATATATATATAATGTACTTCAGTAAACTTAATATCCCTAACAATATTGACAACATTCATGATAATAGTGTATGCCAAAATAAACATAACACTATTAACTTATACTATTGCAAACATATGCATAATAATTACAAGAATGTTGAAACAACACTCAAAAACATAATACATAGAAATGCTAAACCAATAAATAATAATAATCAAATTAATCACATCATATATTATAAAAAAAATAAAACAACTGATATCATAGTCACTAATAACCCTACTACCACACAACTAAATCCTCTACAGAAAACCAATGTAGTGTATCAATTTGCATGCCCGTTCAGATATTGTAGCATTGGTACTAATAATAAACCAGCTGTAGATATTGGTTTTATTACAAATACGTTTTCACGTCGATTTACCTGTCACCTTTTTGAACAGAATTCAATTGAATTTTTTTTAGAAAATATAGCCATGTAGTTAATATCAGAGAGATTTAAGTCGTTAACACTATAATAGTTACTCATAAACACAGTAAAAAGAACCTTCAGATATTGGAAGCCATCTACATTAAATCAAAACAACCCCCACTTAAGAAAATCACATTTCAATCTGGTCACAACACATTATATTGCAGTTAGACATATGGTTCTCTTAACATTTCACTCTCTCACGCGGTGTCACATCATAGAACCGCATTAAAAATTTAGGAACTGCGTTTGATATGCGGTGGCTATTATCTTTGCATAACAGTGTTTTATAAAATCATATTTGATGGAAGATGTCTTTATGTTAACGTCCCTGTAACCTCTATGATGATGGCTCATGTGAGCCGAAAGTTTAGAACAAGCATAATAAAAAAATGTCCAAATGTTGGCAATTTTTGTCCTTTTCACCTGAAACAAAAGCTAAAACATGAAGTTTCAACGGATCATGATTAAACATAATAGACATTAGTATTTAAAAATATGTTTTCATTTTTGAAATTATCTGTTAATATGATATGTATTATTTTTATTTTTTCATTATTTAAACCACAATTTATCCATCGCACCACACACACACAAACACACACACCCACCCATATATATATATATATATATAGTGTGTGTGTGTGTGTGTATGTTCACGTTGATACTATTACACATGCCGATGAAAGAGAGGGAATGATAACAGCAAAGTCGATCCTGGTCAATTACAAACAATATCACAACGGGGGTCGATCCGCATTAAGAAAACAATAATGTAGCCCAATTACCCGAGATGGTATTCAAGCAGCTTAACCCCACCGTGCTTACCATCTAGCTCACTTCTCACTCGTTAACGCGTGCCTCGTTTGTCGCTTGTATCTCGAGAGGAGGCACGTTCCAATTGATGTAGTTGGTTTTTGTCTGTTCATGACCATTCTCTCTGGTGCCACGCTGTGTGTTTGTGCGTGTTTTCATCTCAAATGGTAAGAAGATCGCTTATGAAGCAAACTGGAATGAAAAAGGTTCGGCAGTTAGAACCTTCAGAAAAAAAATATTTTGGAATAATGAATTAATCCGTGTTGAAAATGTAACAATAGTCGGGTTTATATATGACCTGTTGCATACAGCATTTTTAACCTATCCCAATGGATGACCCTAAGATCTTTTTTTTTATTCTGTCGATTGTGTGGTAATTTCTAAGATCTATTCTTCAGAGCCGACACAAGTTCGGTCTGTAAATTAGTAGCACTCGTGGCGAGACCTGCTTTGTGTGTCAGATAGCTGTCTAAATCTACAATTTTTATCGAGGCCTGCGTCCGACATGGATGGGATTGACCAGGGTTTGGGATTAGTTCTCTTTCACTTTTAGCATCAATATTTTTCTCAAATTCCATATACTTAAAATATATGTAACAAAGTGGTTTACCAAATTTTGTTGTTCAGTGACCTTTTGGGCGTGGTCATGTATATAAAAACAGCCTCATTACTCCAACTCCATTCACGTTACATCCCAAACCATCGATCCATATAGGTCGTGCTATTCGCTCTCTTCCATCTCTCATTTTGTCGGTATCTAACCTAAGTCCACCACAACGGCTAGTAAAATTTCTTTGTGACAAATCCACCGTTCAGTTGACGTAGACAAAAAAAAATAGTGATTATTAATGCTGATTCAAAGCAGATGTTTTTTCTGTACCTTTGTTCAGACGAATCATAAATGTTATTTAGGTGACTACCCAGATTCCTTTATCGATAACATATGTTTTTATTACTTTTTTAACATTTTGAGGATATATTAGTGGTCTTTTTCTTATCGGCGAGAGGTTGCAGAGGATGGCTAGTCTTTTTTTTTCATATTACTGAATTCTATCTAGTTAATTTCGGGTTTGATTCACCTTGCTTAATTTATTATAAAAATGATATCTCATTTTTAAATTTTTATTAACATTTCGATCCATCTTTCTGAGAATTTCAATAATTATCATGCAATAGAGTATTTCTTCTTCCTTTCTTCTTTCCTTCATTTTTGTTTGATGCCCTTACAGAAATCATAGTGTCATATCACTTTCTTTATTTTATTTTGTAATTGACACCCAAACACAACTTTCCTCTTTTGTTAAAGTTAACATTTAACTAAACATGCACTTAAAATAAAAAGAGAAAAGATTATCTGTTATCATGCAATGGATTATCATATCATTCACAAGTTTCTAATAAACATGCAGTGAAATTTTTAAAAAATGTTATTTTTCTGTTATCCAGCGTCTGTATGTCTCTAGCTAATTTGCAAATTATCAATTTTTTTTTTCACTTTTCATAGCTTTTCATTCATTTTCACTCTTTCTTTAGAGGAGGGCAGGTGCCGATTTCATTTTAAATTCGTTTATTGAATCTGTCACAGCCAAATTTGAACTGCTTTGATAATGAACACTGAACGCTTTCTCCATGTCTCTCTTCATCAGGCACACATGTCGATACAGCTTCCTACCTCTTTCAGCACAGGTACTGAGTAGATTATTACTTTTATTTCTATTTATGTACCCAGCTAGATGACCAGTTTACTAAGGTCCCAGAATTAACTTCCCAAAATGAGTTCGTCCCTCTTATTTATTCAATTTATCTTTGAGCTATTCAGAATTAATTTTCTCTCCACACTGGCACTTTCTTTAATGCTACCTCAGGGAATCCTGATACTGTAAGCTGCCAAAATTCTGTCCAATTGCTCTAACATGGTTATTAGGGACTAGCTAGTTTGAATGACCTTATTAGTAATTGTCATTAATAAAAAATATTGAACAAAATTATTGAATCCTTGGAGTACAGACGTCATAATCTCACATATATTGTCTAATTCTTCTTTAAATGTTCGCATATAAGCCATTAACAATTTTATATTTCATTATTCCTCTTAAGCTTCTTTAGACTCTATTTTCTTCTCAATAATCATTAATTTCTGTAAGCCAACATATACTACATTGTGAGAACGCCAGAATATTTTGTCTCCACAGCGACTGCCAGAACCACTCAGGCATGGTATCAATTTTATATATGTTCCAGCACCCACGACTACCTATCTGCGTCTTCTGGATGTACAAGTGTTACTGTGTTGTCTTGCATAATTTTTGTTCAGAACTTTTGCATCCATCTAAATTAGCTAGTTTTAAATCATTAGCATTAATTCTTTTAAACCTTCCTTAGATCTGATTCCACATCACAAACTATACTACTATTTTGTAATAAGGTTTCCACCTCTTGTCTACCTGAGGTTAGGAATTCGCTAAGATTAATATGTCTCAAAATACTATTCCTATCAAACAAAGGCATAAACATCAACACAACTTATCTTCCAACAATGTAACACAGCCCAAACTAGAATATTTTCATAACTCTTCAGTAGAGCCTACTAGTAATCTTAAACTGTGGTTTAATGTTTTGGCATTTAAAATCGCTCAGAATATGACCCTCACGTTGAGGCTTTTCAGTCCTGTTTTTAAAAAATCCTTAATCTTCAATTTAGGTACCTTCAATTAAACACGCTATTCTTTAAAAAATGAGATATTCTTCCTGAAGCTTTTTTTAATTTAATTTATTTGCATGAAATTCCCAAGATGGACTACGACGTTAACTTTAACTTCTTTCACTAAACTCTACCTGCCACTACAATCTCTATTTATCTCTTCATTGAATCTTTGCCTTGTAACATTTTCTCTCAAATACCTTTATAGTATTTACACTCTCAATTCATAGTGTTTCTTTTTTTCCTTTTCCAACACAATAAAAGTAATTGACTGATCAACATGCCTTTATATTCTCAGCTATACTGATATTTGTTTCCATTAGCGTTTGTAACTATTAATATGAACTTGGACAATTTTTCTCTCTTAAATATGCATTGTAAATCTTTTTCCGTGATTCTGGGCTACTTTAATTCATGGCACATTCAACAAAGACAGACAATCTTCTCCAATAGTAATAATCCACTATTGCCAAAATTTACCTAATATTAAATCCACACTATACGTTTTTGCAGTCTTATTTAATCACCAATATTTTCACATGAGACACTACAAGTCAATTCTTTCTACTAATTCACTAATGTTTCACATTAATTAAAACTAATATTTCTGAGTCCAACTGGATGGATCTCTTCGTAGTCATTTCTTTATTACCATTTCTTTTCTCATGTCTTATATATACCTCACATCGTGGCAAATTAACACACTAATTTACACCTCGACACACTATGAGCACCCACCAAATAGGCGGCCCTGATTTCATTCTCGATGTTCAGACTTCACCCAGTAACCGGTGGACCACGATTTTTAATCATCCAATTCTTTAGTCAAACTTAATTTTACCATAGTGACTAAGGTCTGTTAAAGATGTATTCAATAATCAATCGACAAAAAAACACAGTATATCCCCCTCATAAATTACAGTTAGGTTATTTATTTGTTTATGTTTACTTTAAATATGAATAAGTATCAAAATGATACTTTATTACGGTGTTACCTTAACTTTTTAGCACTTTAACCTTAAATTTGCAATCATTAATGGCATTTTTTGTATATGAGAATAAATTTCAAAAGTTAATTTGGATATACCTTGTGGTGCAGTGGATATTGACTCGGAAAGACAAATCGGTGAGCCGAGTTCAAATTCCTGGCATTCACTTACGCACAAATCTGATTTGGAAAGGTATTAATCTGTCTCAACTTTTCAGGTCTGTGTTAAAAAATAGAACAGATTAGGTTCTATAGCTTTTCTGGCAACCAGTCTACCTCAGATAGTAACGGCAACCCACTGCGGGATAATCTTCTGTTCAGTCAGTCATGTCTCTTTCGAGATAAGATCGCACAAAGAATCTATCACGTATGTCACTTGACCGATTGCCTGACAGTTATTTGGCGAAGTTTACCAAACCTTTCCATTTATGATTTTTAAATATATTTTTTAACTTACCTACATCACACAGCTATTAAAGATCAATACAGAATTTTAAAAGATTAAAAACTCTATAATTTACTTCAATTAAAATGTTGAAAACAATTCCTGCAAAAATTCATTATTCCTTGAAAAAAGTGTTTGTTTCTTAAGATATTAGGGTTCCTAATTGTATTGACAAAACAATTAAAATATTTTTCTAATTAAATAACGTCCAACCTTTATAGCATTTTTTTTCATTTTGTCAATTTACGATTCCGATCAGATGCCCGGTGATTTCACGGTTATTTCCGCAAAAAATAAATATATATATATTTATTTTTGTTATGCCCCTTGACGATAAAACTTCTCCCTCATTAAGTTTTGGGCATTTTCTTTAATTATACGTACGCACTTCCTGGTGAATCTCTGGAGTCACCCGCTTTAAATTTGCTATAGACTTCAAAACAGATCGATCACAAAGAGACTTTCTAATCATTTCCACCTTATATCATACCGTCTTTTATCAGAAACGGAAAGAAGACCTAACTAAAGTTTTAAATAAGTCTAAAAATATTTTTATATATGGAAGATAATCTTTCTTTTAGTTCAGATTAACTGAAGCTAGATCATCATCATTCAAATGGAATCCAATTTTAAGTTCTAGGATGACATTTATGTTTTAAAGTATTTAACAGATGTTTTTTTTGTTATTTTTTATGGTATTAGGCTTCGTTAACTCACTTCCACTTCTAACCACCATGCAAATGCTCCCCTCAAAACCCCGTCTCTATTAAGGTCTAACTCTCACTTATATGTGTATGCTCTCCAAATTATAGGCTTGCCTCTCCCTCCCTCCTCTCTCTCTCTCTTTCTCGCACTGTCTGTCACCCTCACACACACACACACACACACACACACATTGTTTTAAGAATTACTACTGAGATCTTTGGTTACTTATCGCATAGACCAAATTGTGGTACGTCTTCCGTGGTTTATTTTCATTTTAACCATCTGGGTTCACTCCGACTCTTTCGATTACATTCTATCAAAGTAGATGGGATATTTCTTCTCGATATTCAATCTTCTTTATGATGCCTTATCGTTCTTGTCTTTTTTTTTTTTTTCCTTATCCCACACCTCTCTCTTCTGAATCGTCTTCCTTTCCATCATATTCATTGGGAGTCTTTTGATAGTTTAAAACACTATTTGGTGAACCGCTTAACCTTTTTTTGGTTCAAGAGACTTTTCTTTCGGGGAAGGGATAGGATAACATATTTACCTGCCTATATACACTGTCGGCATCATGTCATAATCTCCTGAACTTAATAAAATTGTGGATAACAAAATCCGTTAATAACGAAGTTGTTCTTTTTACTGGTTAGAGAATTTTAGTCGTATGATCTTCATAATCACACCTTCAAGAAATATTCATGTATCTCCCGAATGTTAGTATGAACAACCCGTTTCTCAGGGACCACTGATTTCTATGGGAATCAGTTTCTTCATCAAAATTTTCGGGGCATCCTTTATAGTTGTTTTTGTTGTTCATGTTCGGGGTTTGCTTGACTCTACAAACTCCGCTACCCTCCTGACTTTGAAATACGGCTTGGTTGCCACTGTTGCCTCTAGTTCCTTCCCCTAGCTTTGCCCTGATAAACATGCTGTTCGCTTCTCTTTAGATTTTCAATATTTTTAGGAGGTTTATCATATTTCTTTATGTCTCTATTCCATTATTATAAACAAACCAATACAGCTTGAAATTGTCGCCTGAAATGGTGCAAAAATCTAGCACGAAAGAAAATAAGTGATAACCAAAAGTGTGCTGCCTATACCTTACTTTGCCTGGTGGGTTGATATGTTAGTATTTTCAGAACTGAATAGCCAAGTCTATACGTTCTTAATATTGCATATATTTTCTTTCATATTTTCTACAATTTTACAAAATATTCACAACATGACCGGGCTGTGTTCGTGAGGGATTCTATTTTCGAAGTTAATATTTTTAGTCTTTCTAAGTTACTGTCTTTATATCTTGGTTGCTCTTGATCCACGGCAATCAAGAATACTATCAAAAAGGTGACCCTGATCAACGACAACCAATAATGCTAATCATCGTCATCGATGCTATAATGTAGCCCTATACCAATCGCTGGTCTTCAAGATTTTTTTTCAGATCACTGTGGTTACCATCCAGTTGATTGCTCACTCGTTAACGTGTAGATCATTTGTAGCTGGTATCGTTAAAGTGAGCATGTTTCTACTCGACATAACTGTTGGTTGTCGGTAACCATTCACTCATCTGTCTCGTTGCGCTTTTTGCTTTCAGAGGTTCAGAAAATCGCTGATATTGCAAACTAAAATGAAGGCGGTTCGACATATATTAAAAACACTTTGGAATAAAGAATTAACTCGGATTAAAAATGTAACAACGATGGATTTTTTATGTGACTTGTTGTCTACAGCGGTTTTAAATCTCGCTTTCTCTTATAATCAAATGGCATTGAGATCTGCTTTCAAGTTTTCAGTCTAAGTTTTACACTTCAGTCCCAGCAGAAAGACTTCGTCAAGAGGTATTGGTGAACGATGTAGATTCCAGTAGCACTAGTGGACGTGGACTTTGTTTGTAGGACATTCAGCTGTTCAAATCTCTCTCTTATAGGGTGCCATGCGTGATGAAGGAGTGGGATTGATCGGGGTCTATTTTTGATTGTTTTACACCCCTAGTATCAAACGTTCTTTAAAATTTACCCGAGTGGTTTTCCAAATTTTTGTTTTTCAACATCCTTTCGAGATCAAGCCACCCATTAACTCTAATTAGCAGCCCTTCTCATTTCGTAGCATTGAACAATAAATCTTGTGCTCATCTCTCTTTTCCTTCTCTCATTTTCTCAGCATCTTAAAAGGTTAGTACAATGTCTCTGTGGCGAATCTAGGCATCAGATAGCGTTAACAAAAAGAAAAGGGATTTCTTTCGTAAGTTTTTTCTTTATCAGCTTGACATTCTGGCTGTTTGTCAGTCGACTAGATCACTCACAAACTGTCATGAGTTTGAAAGAAAATAGTTCCTAAACGCAAATTTTTATCTTTATCTCTCAAAATGATCACACAGCCTTTTTGTCCATGGTCACTCGATATTAGTAATTATTTTTTTCTTTATCTCTTGTATCCAAATAATCTGAAATAATGGTTTGAATAAAATTATTTGCATGAATATTACAAAAAATATAATGAACGAACACATAATTCTAGCCCCTTCTCTTCTAGGAGGCTGATTATAAACAGATTTTTCTCCTGACCATTTGTCCAATGGAATCGTAAGTTTAATTTCGGAAATCACCCGTTATTTTTTTCTAGATAACATGTTTTTTTCTATTTGACCTTGTTTTAAATATATTAATTAGACTTTGGGTGATATGGAACGATCGTGATATGATTGATCTCACAAATGTCTTTAAATTCACCGAACGTAAATTTTGACACATTGTCTGATACTAAACAATCGACTACCACAAAACTGACGAAAAGTTCGTGTAGGAAATTTTTCTCACTCCTGTATTGGTATTTCTACAACTAATAACACCAGGCCATTTAGAAAAACTATCTATTACATGAGATAGTACACTGCCTTTAGCGAACCAGCAAAATTTACATTAATTCGAAACTGCTTTGCGCCAAGGAGTATGTTTGTTTGGAGGTGATTTAGCTGCCAAGGGACAGACTTTATATGATTTTACCATATTGTCTATATACTTAACCATGTTCGTCCAGTATACATAATAGCGCATAAGGCTTTTCATCCTTGTAATACATTTTTTAAACATTTCACCCCAAGCAAGGCATTTTACTGTCACTGTTACGCAGGTGGTTACATAGGGGGAAAGTTATGAGAAAGAGGGACAGGTTATAGGGGGTGTCAGGAAGAGGATAATAGAAGAATCAGAATACTGTTGTGATGGGATGGAGTGGATGGAGAAAAGAGTTTGAGATAAAGGATGCGAGTCAGTGAGATAAAAGATGACAATTGATATTACATTTAAATTCTTAGAGATTGTAACTCTCGGGGATGCAAGTATACGGAAGGAAATTCCACAGGCCGGAAGTACGAGGAAAGAACCTGATAGAGTAGACATTGCGGTTACATTTTATCGGTTTCCCTGTAAAAGGGTGGGACTTAGTTACTAGTCTAAAGTCTTGAGTAAATTCATACATGGAGGACACCAATGAGCTAAATTCATTGGAGCAGAAGATGTGAAATTATTTGTAGAAGAGACACAGGAAAGCCACGTCACGCCGGTAAGAGAGCGACTAAAGCCAAGCTGCCAAGTGGGGATCGATCACGTTGCATTTTGTCAAGAAACCCAATAACAGGGGCAGCCGAGCAGATGTTGCAGCAGTATTCAATAAACGGGCGGATGGTAGATTTATATATGTGCAAGATGGATTCAAACAGGAAAGTCTTTCTGGCCCTTCACAGTGAACCGACATTCTTAGCAGAGGATTTAGGTATGAATTCTATATATAATTCTACTTGAAGTCTGCTGAGAGAGTTACTCCAAGGAGGTGCAGTGTTTAGCTCTCAGGGAGGCTAGCCTGATCCATGTTAATGGGGTTAGGAGCGATTGCCTATGATAATTAACATATAGCAGCTTCGTTTTGAAAACATTGTTGAGGCATATTGAAATCTTTCAGAATTCTTAATTGTAGATTTGTGGGAATGACGACTCGTTCAATATATAGCAGTACATAGTCGTATAAGGAAAATATATTTGAAGTCATTTTGTCCTATTCAAGTATTTTGATTTTGGTTTACCTGATGAACTCTTCGTTTAGAGCTTTTTCTTTTAACAAATCACTCAAGATGTCTCGCGCGTGACATACAGATGTCAAAAGAATTTTAAAAATCCATATAGTTTTTATGAAATAGTAACCTTTAAATTGTACATGACCAAATTTTGGGCCCAATCGCATTATTAGTTTACAAAATACAGTTATTATGCAAATTTTCTAAACAATGGAAACATGGAACCGCAAGTAAGCTTTGTAATGACATGGCGCTTACGGAAGCGAGGCTGTCACACCCAAGAAATTTCGGTTTCTTGCCCAAAACCAAAAAAGCATAAAAAGAGCCAACTTCTGTTTCGCAGTCAGTTTGGTGTTGACAACTCATGAAGGCTACACCGGTGTTCCAGAGACAGTGCTTTTTTTAACGAAACGCAGGAAACGTAGTCCCGTGTCGAGCAGTGTTCCAGTTCCGACGGAGAGCAATCAGCGAGAACAGATCCAAGCGGTCATTCATTCCTCTACCAACCACAATTCGTCAAACAATGCTACAGTTCTACATTTTGACTGATCATTAATTTACGACCGCGAATTCAAAGTTGCTCATCATAGTGTCCATTACTTATTGGAAATTTGTTGACGCAACCTTTACTCCGATAGACTTTCGAAATTATACAGCCCATATTGGCTGTTACTACATAGCCATGTCTAACATTCTTCCTCCACCTGTAATTGAAGATACGCGTCACTGAGTTCGATTTTAAACAAAAAGTCCTCCATTTCTTCTTCTTCTTCTATGTGCCCTGTCCCTTCAGGACGTAGGCGATCATGGCTCTCCACGTCTCCCTATCCCTTGTGGCTCTTAGTATGTTTGCTCCTGTTGCTCCTGGCAAACCCCCGTTCCGTCATCCACCTGATCAGTTCCTGCAAATATGTTATCCGCTGCCTTCTTCTGTCTCTCCTTCCTTCTATCTGTCCAGTCAGTATCAGGTTCTCCAGGCCCTCCTTCCTCATTGCGTGTCCCAGGAACTTCAGTTGTCTCTTCCTGATTCTCAGCACCAATTTCCTTTTTGTTGCCATTCTTTCTAACACCTCGTCGTTGCTTGTATGCTCAGTCCACGATATCCGTAGCATTCTTCTGTAGAACCACATTTCCGCTGTTTCCAATTTTGTCCTCATTTTCGATTATATTGTCCAGCATTCACTGCCGTATTGAAGAACTGACATCACATAGCAATCCAGCACTCTTTTCTTTGTTTCTAGTGAAATATTCCTGTGTATTTTGCTCATCTTCTGGAACGCGTCTTTTGCCGTGCCAATTCGCCTTCGGATCTCCGTGTCGCACTTTCCATCTCCTGTTAGAACACTTCCTAGGTACTTAAATTCTTGAACTTGTTTGATTCTGTTATCCTCCACCTGTATTTGGCATTTTGGATTATATCTTTTGCTGATGACCATGCACTCAGTTTTCTTAAAGTTTATTTGTAGTCCCTTCTTGTCACTCTCCACTGCTACTTTCTGTATGAGGTCTTGTAGTTTCTTTTCCGTGTCCGCAATCAGCACTGTATCGTCCGCATATCTTATGTTGTTCAGGTTGTGGCCTCCAATAACAAATCCTGGCGTGTCATCTACGGTCCTCAAAATATTCTCGCTGTATTGGTTGAACAGATCCGGTGAAAAGACACATCCTTGTCTTACGCCTTTTTCTATCTTTGTGTATCTACTGAGGTCGTTACCTGTCCGTATGCAGGCCGTTTGCTGCCAGTAGAGATTCTTGATTATTCTTATGTCTTTGCCGAAAATGTCAAGATTGCCCAGCATCTCCATCAATTCTTTGTGTCGTATTTTGTCGAATGCCTTCGCGTAATCAATGAAGCACAGGTACAAGTCTTTCTTCATTTGCAATGCCCTTTCAGAGAGCATCCTAATCATGAATATGGCGTTCCTTGTTCCAGTGTCCTTGACGAACCCGCACTGTTCCTGCCCTATCTCTGACCTGATTCTGCTTCTCGCTCTATTCATCAGGATTCTGACAATCAGTTTTGTAATGTGACTCATTAAGCTGATAGTTCTGTGTAGTTCGCACTCGTTTGCACCAGGTTTCTTCGGCAGCGCTATAAACATCGACTTGCATAGGTCGTCTGGTATTATTCCGCTGCAATAAATTTCGTTTATTATGTCGGTAATCTTTTCTATGCCATATTCTTCTAAGGCTGTCAGCAGCTCTATCAGTATGCCATCTGGGCCAGGTGCTTTGTTTCTGTTCATTTTGGCCATTTCGAAAATTCCATCCGGTCTGGGTAAAGCATAACGATAGTCTTTGAGAGTCTCATTAATCTCCGTCGAGAAATCAGCGCAGACCCGGATCTCATTTGGCTTCTTCATATAGACGGTCGGTGAAGCCCATTGACTGTACAAAATTTTCAACCAGATACCGTTTATTTTTTCTAGGTTGTCGACTTCATTTATATTTGGTATGAATTAAACCCTTTTTATATATGCTCCTTATATTGTTTAAATTTTAATTCTTAAGTCTAAATTTTTTAATTTTTATTTTTTTTTCAATTTTTATTTTATTTTATTATTTTTTATTTAAAATTTAATAATTTTCCCAATGCGTTAATAAGCTAGACACTTTCTATTTGAATGATTTATAGTCGTAACATCTTTTTGAGACGAACGATTGTTGGTATATCTGACAAGTTCCTAATAAAGATTGAGAACAATATGGTGATAGCAATTAAACATTGCGAAATATAATTATCATTTGTTGATACTATGCTGCATCTAGAACAGGCAAATTATTATGCATTTATGGCACAATGAAATATATCAAGCAATTTTGAACGAGGAATTTCGGTTAACGTTGATACTGTATCTTAAAGCGAGACAATGATCCGAAGCATGAAAGCATATCCACAAATAAATGAGTTCAAAATCAGATATGAGAAATATCTAAACGGTTTATTTGTAATATTGATCTGACCCTAATGAAAAATATATAGATCAAATTAAAGAGGGCATGACATGCACTAAATCCAGGTAATATCGAGCAATTTTGAGAGTACTGACAAAAGGAAAAGTCACAAACGTGCTTTCTCCTGCAAGAAAGTCATGAAAATACTGAAAAAGGAGGAATCATAACGATTAAATGTATATCTTCACTTACTTTTTTACATCGTAATATTTAATGTTTAATTAAAATATTATTTCAGTTAGATAATAAAAAGTAATTCGTTTAATAAAGGTTTTCCAAATGAGTAAACAGTTTAAACAAAATTTTTTGATTTTCTGGAAAAATGAGAATTTCTTGAAATATTATTTGAGGGATTCACTTATTTTGCCCAGCACGATATATATATATATATATATATATATATATATATATATATATTAACTAGATGAATTTCTTCTTAATATTTTTTTATAATTTTTGATCTATCTAAATATCTATCTATTCGTACATACCTATGTGCATGCACATAAATTTCTATAATTCATATATATATATATATATATATATATATATATATATATATATATATATATATATATATATTACGCATTGCACTTAGCAAAATATTTATTGACGGGAGGCCGTCTTTTTACGCGCTTTAAACTCCCAATAAAACTTTGCCTGAATTTTTTCTTCATATTTCTATAAAATATATACTTTCCTCGATGGTCTAACGTTAGGAGTATAGAAAATGTGTTTACGTCTATTGTTGCCTTTTGGCTATCTTATGTTAAAGCATGGGTATACATTTGTACCGATTTCACCTTCCGATGTTGCTCCAGTTCACGGCATATTAAACATTTTTTTTTATTTATAATAACAGCATTTTTTTATCAGACTGAAGCAAAAACATCTCATCAAAAGTTTCATAAGGATGACATATACGCGACTTATTACTTAAGCTGGAATAAGTTTTCCTAAAAAACGTTTATATAATATACGGTTGTTTATTTAAATAATGTCCCCATAAAATTTAAAATCTTTAATCTTACCATAATACACTATCCTATAAATTTAACTAACCGATTTTTCTAATAATTTGACTATGTAAAAAAGAAAAAAAAATTAAAATGGTGTCTACTATAAAGCGCAGAGTTCAGGGCGGATCACAGCGAGTAGAGTCAGATGCATGGTGAATCAAATGACATATTTTAAAAGAAGATGGCTCTATATAATATCCTGATTTTTGAAACTTTAGAAAAAAAGT
This sequence comes from Ascarosepion bandense, assembly GCA_037127315.1. Classification (NCBI taxonomy): domain Eukaryota; kingdom Metazoa; phylum Mollusca; class Cephalopoda; order Sepiida; family Sepiidae; genus Ascarosepion; species Ascarosepion bandense. Next base: position 17,494 of record JBBBDQ010028484.1, read on the forward strand.
GACTTTTATCATTCGTGTTTGTCCTGGTTTTGCAATCCATTTACAGAAAATGCTTATGTATATTAATGAATGCTTTTTCGATCGCTGCTCAAAATATCTTGTGAGTATTAAAAACTTTCATGAATTTTCAGCCGTAGCTGAAGATGAAAATTATCTTTCTGATTTTAAGTATTTGTTTCATTTTAGCTCTAATTTTCTTTTTTGTGGCCCACGTTTTTCTCAGCATATGTATATAAGACTACTCATCGGCCGTTTCAAGTCTCTCCTATCTTCGTAAGAAAATTATTCACTATTTACTGTCATACACAGAGTGTGATGGGCGAATAGTTGCAATTGTATAGATTTTAATTCGTACAGGAACATTGTTTGTTTCATTTCTCCAACTGCACAGTATAGTAATATTAGGTAGGCACCATCTGTGAAATTGGAAAGCACATTGGCGCACTTCCATCCGCCAGAAAGGCAGACATGTCATACTCTACTGGTGAAAGCTTCAATGCAAGTACTTCAAATGCCTGAGTGACAATATGATGACAGTACAAAACATTCGGAAAGAGATGAATGAGTCTAATAATGATTACGAAGGTAAGCAACTCAGAAAACACACTCTGATCTTTCTTATAAGAAAACATCTTCGGAATTTGTTTGTATTGAGCAGGTAAGGATAACCTTGGTCAAAACGAAGGCTGCTGGAAAGTCTTATATCTGGCAATAGGACTCTGCACCATTCCACACGAAGATCCAATTACGATTGTCGTCTAATTTGTGTGGCCATATCACAATTTACATTTTGCCGCCTAACTACCCAGACTACAACTTCTTTGATTATTACATTGAGCACAGTTGAGTGACAGAACTTCAAACCTACTTGTAGCACAAAGGTAAACTGAAGACAAGTATTATATCAGGATTCACAATGTTTTGCGTAATTTTGACAATAATTCATGCATCAAAATCAGTAAGTAGATAGCTATGACAGTCATAGCAACACCACTGTCTTCGTTAAAAAATCTTATTGACCTGGAACACATGTTTCACTATGTCGCTAATTTACATGATATAGTTTAAATATAATTTCATAAACAAAATTTGCATCCCATATGCAGAATCATATAATGCAGCTACTAATGTGCAAACTCTATATTATTGAAATATTCTTCGTATTTCGTTAGTGATCAACGTTTCATATGACGGATATTAGCAGAAATATGAAAACGGGGAAAACGCTTAAATGCCGTAAAATCTCAATTTTTCATGTCTATAATTTTTTATATTCTTTCGAGAATTCTCGATGTAAAATCTTATAACGATTACTGGTTATGCTATTTCAAAATATATTAAAATCTTTGATGCTATATAATGTACAATTTTTAATTAGGACAATATAATGCGTAACATAAAGTAAACTTGAAATCTAAAATCACTGTTATACATAATGCAAACATAATTATACCAATTTCTCGCAATATAGTGAGTTCTAACTTGCCAAAATTCTTTGGCTACGTTTTATGCACCACTAAGTAACAATGCATGCGTGTCTATACCATTTCGGTCACGAAGATCTACTTACAGTTGAAAGTCGCATAACCTTTGGCCGAACTGATATACTTTGTTTTAAGTAATGATTGCACGAAGGTAAAAACATGGATGATGTTTCTATTCCTGATGAAGTTTGATTTTTTCTTTAGTTGTAGTTCTCAGTTAAAGTCGGTTGTTATTAATTTCACTGTTTCATAAAAAAAATTAAATAAAAAGAAAAAGTAGCACCTTCTCAAACACTTTTAGCCACTGAAAATAAAGTTTGTCGTAATAAGAAATACATTCAGAAAAATAATCTTTCAATAATTACTGTTGTTTACTTATACGAAACTAAATCTATCAGAGATATAATCGTACAACTACAAAAACACGACATTTTAACAAGCCGTTCAATATAACCATGTCTTTCGCTTACCGTGAAAAAAAAACAAAAACGAAAGGGGCAAGCTTTCACTTAAGCATTGCTTTCCTTTAATTAGAAATGGTGATGCCATTTCAATTCGGCTGGGTATCTGTATCTTTCTTTAATAGGATTTCTTGACTTATGACAATTGTTTTTAATTTGACACTCTAATATAAAATGATGAAATAACAAGTATAACAACTGAAAAAGTTATACCCACTTTAAAAACGTTTATAGAAATAGGAAATAATCACATAATTTTATTATTACTTTATTTATTACTTACAGGAAAATATAATATGAAATAGTAGTTTTGTCACACATAAAAAGACACAATGTATAGAAAATTAAGTAAGCAGTTCTGAAACTTTAAATAACAAAGCTATTATTTGAAATACGCACCATATTGATAAATGGCTGTTCTCTAAATTACCTCAATCTTTTTTATCCCATCGAAAAATTATCATCCTCGGATGTGATAAACTGTGCAAATGCTTCAATTACCTCATCCTTATTGGAAAATGTTTTATTTGGTTTGAAAATCTCAAAGTGCTAAATAAGCGATAATCAGTAGAAAAGATCAGGTGAATATTAAGGATGAGACAAAATTTAATATTTCAGGATATGCAGCTTTTCAACATTTGATTGAGAAGCTTTTGCGTACGTTGTCGATGATACTTCTTTATCAAATTTTCGTGCATACGTTCAATTTCTCCACAATACGAGATTGCTACTATTTTTTCTCCTTTAGGGCAAGAAGACCATATAGTTACTATTAACATTTTACAGTGCTGTGAAGATTTTGGGTATTGTTTTGATGATTAACTCAGTACTCTCTTATTGTTGTCTAAGAATATTTATTTATTCTCCCATGCAATGATTTGATACAAAAATGGCTCATTTTACCAGTTTGTACACATACAGTAAGATTATTCGTCCTTGTTTTATTGTGATCATATTCTTTATGAATAAGATCAAAAGAAATATCTGCAAAGAAAATTTCAGAAATAAATCAGGATTTTTTATATACTAATATATATTCGTTAGAATCCCAGCTGGACAACAAACAAAATTGCGTCATTCCATGTGTGACAATGTAATATTATTAGAGAAGTATAACGCTTGGCTCTACTCCAGTTCTCACTCATCCCCGGTCTTTAATCATGAATAGAGGTTTATGTTTCCTGTTTTATAAGTGTGCTTTCGGTTACTTCTAAATTCTACTTTGTCATTATAGTGCTAACATGACAGCATAAACTCTGAAAGTTTAGTCGGTAATTCTTATTACATTCCTTATAGGAATAGATATGTTTATATATCGTCTGATATACACTCAATAAAATCTTTTTGAAAAGAAGTGTTACACATGTAGTTTCATGTTTAGGATTAGTGTTTCTGTACATTATATTGTCTTTTCCATTCTCTTTCACTCAGTAATCCTTTGTATCTTAGTAGATGTATCGCCTTGCATGGGATGAATTGATTGAAAAAAAATTTCAATAATCATGCACACATACGCACATTTATATATATTCCGTGTATTAATACATATTTAACTAAATATTATACAATGTATGGGTATTTTATGATACATTAAAAATTGAAATATATTTTAACATAATTTTTTTTTAATCATTTCACCCCGAGCAAGGCAGAAACGCCACTGATGTGCAGGGGGTTACATAAATGTAAAAAGATTAATTAGAAAAGAGTGAGGATTACAAGTTAGTTAGAAAGGAACAATAGAAAGCTGAGAAAGCAGCTGCGATTACAGATACATAGGTGGATAGAAAGGGAAGGTTATACAGAGTATTAACTTTGTATTTAAATTTCTGGAGGTTGTAGCCGTCAGGAAAGCAAGAATACGGGAATGAGTTCCACAGGCGGGAAGTGCGAGAGAGGAAGCTGCAGGAGTAGAATTGTCGTGTGCATTTGGCTAACCTGACTGTGAATGGGTGGGACCCAGTTGCCAGTCTGGTTGCACGGGTAAACACCTATTGAGGAGGCATCAGTGACTTAAGTTCATCCGAGCAGAAGCCATGAAAGTATTTATAGAAGAGACAGAGGGAGGCCACATTTCGACGATGGGAAAGTGGCTGCAGTCGAGTCGCCAGATCAGTATATCTTATTCATTAATTTCAAATATCACATTTCAGCGTCTCGTCATTTTTTTAATTTATAGACATTTCTAGAGTCTCATAAAGTTGTTTGGGTTTTTAATAATATATATTTCTTTCTTTTTTACATAAAAATAAACAAAAGTCTACTGATGTTTGGTTGTTTGTGCTTAACGGAGAAACATTATCATAGATTTTTTGCATTTAGCATCATGTAGTATTTTTGCAATGGATTTCTTAGGTTTTTCTTGTTTTGCTGCTGTGTTGATCGCTTCCAAATTCCCATTAATTATAATTAAACGGCACTATAACATGAACACTTACACTTTCTTCGACTGCTTGGCAATGAATAGCTAATCTGCACTGAGTCTCAAGAAATCAGAAATATGAGCATATCTAGGCCCGTTCGCGAACACATTACTTCAGCAATACATTGCATTTTTTTAAAATTAAATTTTCACATCTAGTGCACACACAGGCACACAGACAACGCACACACATACATATGCGTGTATGTCTGTTTGTGTTTATCTGTTTTTATATTTATATGAACATTACTCGAGAACATATCATGATTAGACATATTCTAATACATTTTGCAGCTGTAATTTTTGTGTAGATGGCCGCATTTATGTCGAACAAGATTACTTCGAACAACATGATTGAATATATATATATATATATATATATATATATATATATATATGATTAAGTAATTTTTCTTATTAAATTCTTGCTCAAATTGGAATAAACAAATATCAAACTGATAGCGTTGATCTCCGCATAAAACGAATAAATATCACGAATAAATATATCCCAACAAAAATGTGATGTTTACTAAATTACAGGAAGATTTGATCTCATTTTCGATGCAAATGACACAAATATTTACACCTGTTGTAGAAGAGAATCGGACAGATATGACAAATTATACCTGGCAAGCTGTTGAAAGGTCATTAAATTTGTGTTAAACTGTTAAAAAGAAAGGCCTATAAATTCTAACGCCTACAAAATAAAACTGTTCACTTAATCATCTTCTTCTTTTACGTGCCATGTCCCTTACTAGGCTTCCATATCCCTGGTGGCTATGAGTTACACCATGCAATCCTCGTTCCCTCACCCACCTGCTTATGTCCTTCAAATATGTTATCCGTTGCTTTCCCCTGTCTCCTTTTCCCTCTATCTGGAATGTTACTATCAGATTCTCCAAGCCCTCTTTCCTCATTGCGTGTCCCAGGAACTTCAGGTGTCTCTTCCTGATGCTCAGTATTAATTTCCTTTTTGTTTCCATCATTTCGAAAATCTTACATTGCTCACATGTCCGATCCATTATATTCGCAGCAACCTTCTGTAGAACCAGATTTCAGTTGCTTCAATTTTTCCTTCATCTTTGAAGGACGGACTTCACGAAGCAATCCAGTACTCTCTTTTTTGTTTCTAGCGAAATTTTCCTGTTTCTTAATACCATTCTCAACTTATGGAATGCTTCTTTTGCCATGCCAATTCGCATTCGGATCTCTGTGTCACACTTTCCGTCTTCTGTTATAACGCTTCCCAGGTATTTAAATTTTTGTACCTGATTGAATCTAGTATCCCCGACCTGTATTTGGCATTTTGGGCTGCCCTTTTTAGTGATCATTTTTTCTGTCTGCCATCAGATTTGCAGATGTAAAAATCAAGAGAGAAACACTCTACACCGTCTTGGTTCACTGCTTTTTTTTACTGACGAGAACTTGGATGAATATCGAATTACTTACTTCGACTACTGCAATGAAATTTAGTTCTAAAATTTTCCGTCCATGAATTCATTTTCGGTGCTTAAAGAATCTCTTCAGCGATATCCTGCCTTCATTGCCAATTTCGGGTTTTTAAACATTATATCGGCTCCGGGAATAACCACGTCCAGATATACCAAACCAGATCACTACTTTTGTGCTATTTGTATGGAAAATTGTCTTTTCGGCAGATTTCGTACTTTTTGTTGTTAACTCCAGCCAATGGGAAGATTTCATTTTCCCACCCTCGCCTATTTAATAGCAAAATCCGAGTTGCACCCGTTTCTCGGATCTTTATACGTGGCAAATCTTTCTGGTATGTTCGTCCATTTTTTCTACACTAAATTTACCGTTATACTCGCTAATACTAATTATACTTTATAACCTCTATTTATTACCATAGATTTTTAAACGAAATGTTATTATTCAACTGGTCTATAATTACTTATACCCGTCCCGAAATTTATCGAAACTACCTATATTCGTCAATGATTATCTAATTCCATTTCTGAAAATTATAAACAAAATACCAGTCTCATTTATCTATTCCCTAAACCCTCGAACTGTATAGTTTAATTTTATCAACCTTTCAGATTTATAAATGCATCTTTTGTCCGTGCATGGACTACTGTTGCCGTATTTGTTATGTTACAACTGCAGTACATCGCGAAATTCTTGATAAAATTCAAAGAGTTTATAATAGTATATGATACTACCCAGGCGTCTCGACACCAGTCTCATTCTCTCAGACAAGACTAGTTTCCCTCTATTTTTCTACACATAGAGTTTTGTGCAAAAGTATGAGGACAAGAACTTTTTTTCTTTTATGAGTCATATTGACAGAAAATAAATAATTTAATTAAAGTAATGTTATTTGATTTACTACAAAAAAATTCTTTGACAAGAAAAAATACTTGTTAAAAATAAATTTAATATTTATTATGATAGCCTTTTGGTTTGATCACAGCCTTCATTCTGTCAGGCGTTGACATCACAAGCTTCTTCAATGTATCTAATGCTATCTCCTGCCAAGCAGTTTGTATTTGTTTCCAAAGTGTGTCTTGCGAAGTAACATTAGATTTATCAATTTTTTATCCAAAATATCCAAATAGATGTTCAATAGGATAGAGATCAGAGATTTGTGGGGGCTAATTCAAATTCTGAAGCCTTCTTTCCTGTTCCTTTTTAGTTAAATATTTCTTACAAAGTTTTCGTTTCTCACCCTGTATTTGATTTTCAGTGAGGTTTTATGAAAATCACCCCTGTCCTAATACCGGAAGTGTGCAAAAGTGTTAGGACAGGGGTTATTTTAAATTTTAAAATAGTTCTTGTCCTAATACTTTTTGCAGAGTACAGTATATTCATGGCAAAAGCTCTGAGAAGATTTTATTGCTGGTGCCCCGAATAGATGAATTCAAGCGTTCTACGGATTGTCAGCTAGTTTTCCTCATTTTACTGTTGAACTAGTTAGATTGAACTGACTGTTCTACTCAAACAGTTTCTTTTCTCGCATTTCCGACCAGTGGAACTTCCATTTGATTTTTGCTTACTTTTAACCGCAATCTACAAAAACTTAAATGCAACGTCTATTGCTATCCTCTATCTTGAATCCTGTTCCCTTTTCATTTGATCCACATTCTTCTTATTTTCATGTTTCGTGTTCTATTTCTCTTTCACTTCCTGTAACCCCCTGCGTTCTAGTGATATTAACACCTTGCTTTGGGTGAAGAATTTTAAAAATCCAAACAAAATAATTTCTGGTGATTGTAATAACAGAAGAATAATAATATTTATATGGCACATTATTTTATTTTACACAAACACATAATTTAAACTGTATTTTTGTAAACTGACTAATCTGAGTTTAGTGAAAAACCTAATACATTCATGGTCATATGATTGATTATTGAATTGTCACTCAAGAAAAATTCATTTATCCATAAATTACATATAGTTAAGCCTTATAAATATTTATTCATTCTTTTTGTTAATGTAAGATATGTAAAACAAAATTCTAAGAGAATCTGATAAATAAATGCAGGAGTTGAAACGTAATCTCTGGGTTTTTAAAATACTTAATATATATAAAGATGTGTTTTCTAAAAAATAAATATTAATACATAAAAGTGTGCATGTATTTATTTTCAAGGACAACAACACCAGATGCCATATATTAGGAATTAAAATGACAAACATGAGTACTTATGATCAACTTTCTTTTCAATATGTTTTTTAAAGAAAGGCGTCATCAAGCCAATAATTTCATTCTTTTCTTTATTTCATCATTCGCTCTCGTGGATCATATAACGTGAGATTTTTACTCCAATTTTTTTCACTGTTATTGAACATATCTGTTCATAGTTTTCTGTGTCATTTTTAATTCCCATAAATCAAGAATGCAAATTAACTATTTGTACAATTTATAAGTGCCTCGAATTTTGTTTTAGAAGTAGAGAGAAAGGGATGAATAAAATTCAGGACTTAAAGCCACTCGCTGACAAACAGTACAGGTTTCGCTTCACCAAGTCTACTGCTGTTATGCTAACGACCATTACCGATTACATATACCGGGCACTTGACAAGAATGGTGAAGCCCGAAACGTTGCCTTGGATATCTCCAAAGAGTTCGACAGGGTCTGGCATGCTGGCCTCTTATGCAAACTGCGGAGCTACGGTATAACTGGACATCTGTTTGACCTCATCCAGTCATTCTTCTCTAACCGCACATTGAAGGTAGTATTATATGGGCATGCCCCCCAAAACTAACATACGAACGCGGGCGTCCCTCAAGGTCCTATCCTAGGTCCCACGCTCTTTCTGATGTACATTAATGATCTCCCCGACGCCATTAGATCCCAAGTAGGCATGTACGCCGATGACACAACAATCTACTCTGGCCTCGGTCAAAATCCCTGTGTGGGCGACAAAGCGAAACTCGCTGCCGAGCTTGAAAAGGACCTCCTATCCGTAGTGGCCTGGGTTAGGAAATGGCTAGTAAATTTCAATGCTTCTAAAAACGAAGCTGTTATCAACTAACCACCATAGACAATCGCATCTACCTCCCATTAGCATGGAACAGGCTTACCTCCCAGAAAGTAAAACACTGCGCCTCCTTGGCCTTACACTTTCGGCGGACCTCAAATGGAATGACTACATTGAATCGATTGCCAAATCTGCCGCTATGAAAGCCGGCTCTCTGTGCAGGGCCCAAAAGTTTTTCCCGCCTGAATCTATGCTGTATATATACAAATCTACCATCCGCCCATGTATTGAATACTGCAGCCATATCTGGTCGGGTGCCCCTGCTACTCTCCTTGGGCTTCTTGACAAAATACAAAGGAGAATCTGTAACGTAGTTGATACTGACTTGGCAGACCGGCTGCAACCACTGTCTCACCGGCGTGATGTGGCTTCCCTGTGCCTATTCTACAAGTACTTTCATGGTTTCTGCTCCGATGAGCTTAGATCCCTGGTGCCGCCTAAGCACAAATTTGCACGAGATATTAGATTAGCAACTAGGTTACACCATTTTACAGTTAAACAGATAAGATGTAACCGTAATTTCTACTCCAACAGCTTCTTTTCTCGCGCTTCCCGCCTGTGGAATTCCCTTCCACAAGTCAGCTTTCCCGACAGCTAAAATCTCCAGGTATTAAATGTAGGGTCAATAGACACCTTCTATCACACTAACTTCCAGTTATTCTCAGAACACTCTCATCTACACAACCTTCATTCTCGGTATCCTTACCCGCCTATCTCCCATCCTCTGACATTTCCTATATTTAACCATTCTCGATATCCTTACCCGCCTATCTCCCCCCCACTAACATTTCCTATATTTAACCATCCTTCCTCCACTCTATGTCACCCCCTGCACATTAGTGGCATTGAAATGCCTTGCTTGGAAACGTGAAACGCTTATATAAAAAAAATCCAATATTTGTCTTTATAAAATACTTTGTTTTTGTCGGTAACTGAGTTTACAAAAAAACACTATTACTTTCCTGTCGACACATGCCTACATATATAAATGGCATATATATATTTAAGAGAAATATCAATACATTATTTAGATTGCCTATAAATTATAATTAATATCTATGAGATAAATTAGATCATTTCTTCAGATTATGCTATATTCTTTTCATTCGTAACATATATTTTCCCAGATTAAATAATTCTTTAAAATAAAAACGGGAACAAGTAAAATGATTTGAAAACAGTAACCTTGGCGTTATCGCAGTTTCGGATATATACCCCAGTCGAGAAGGGGGCATCATTATTGGATAGTGAACATAAATTCATTACACACCGGCACACAAGATCATGGCTACGTATATACGAGTAATACTACATATTAACAAAATCCCGTATACTTATTTATATCCACACACATAGCCATGCATCTACATATGTACATATAAATGCGCCTGTGTTTATACTTACACATACCCTCAGACACACATCCATCCATGCTAATATACAAACCTTACGTTCACATACTCACATATATAGTTTTAAGAAAACGGTATTTCCACGCCTATAAATATTACTAACACATATTCAAATATAGCAACAATTTTCACACTTTTCAGAAAATATGTATATATTTGCATACTTACACACATAAAATAATATATAAGTATATTACTCTACAAACATGTGGTACTTATATATATATATATATATATATATATATATATGTATATATATATATATGTGTGTGTGTGTGCGTGTGTGTGTGCGTATATAATGTATTATTCATACATGCATTCAACTATCTATATCCACATATCCAGTATATATATATATATATACATATATATATATATATATATATATATATATATATTCTAAAAATATATTGTTAAAGATAACAGAAAATGAATGTCTATTATATTTAATCATTAGCCGTACTAAACAACATATTTTGGCTTTAATTTCAGGTGAAAATTAAGACAAAAATTGTTCAACATTTCAATATCTTTTTATTATGCTGTTCCTAAGCCTTCGGCTCAAATAAGCCATCTTCTGTCATAATGGCTCATGTGAGCCAAAAGCCTTGAATCAATATTATTAAATAATATTTAGAATGTATGGCAAATTTTTTATTACTTTTACCTAAATTTAAATCCCAAATACGATGTTTAGATCAGGTTATACTTAAAGAGAATAGACATTCATTATCTCTTATTTAACAGTATATGTTGAGAAAAGGTATCTGCTGCCTCGAAATACTATATATATAGATATATATATATATATATATGTGTGTGTGTGTGTATGGACGTGTGTATATATATATATATATGCGTGTATATGTACGTATATATATATATGTATATGTACGTGTTCATATATATATATATGTGTATATACGTGTATATATATATATGTATATGTACGTAAATATATATATATGTATATATACGTGTATATATATATGTATATGTACGTTTAAATATATGTACGTGTATATATATATGTATATGTACGTGTATATATATACGTGTATATACGTGCATATATATATGTCTATGTACGTGTATATATATATATGTATATGTACGTGTATATATATATAGGTATATGTACTTGTATATATATATGTATATATGCACGTGTATATATATATATGTACGTGTATATATATATATATGTACGTGTATATATATATGTATATATGCGTGTATATATATATGTATATGTACATGTATATATATATATATATATATGTGTATATATGTGACTGTCTACGTGTAACTATACATATATGTATGTGTATGTACGCGTATGTATATATATATGTGTGTATGTACATGTATATATATGTACATATATATATATGTGTGTGTGTATGTCCGTGTATATATATGTACATATATATATATGTATATATATATATATATATATATATGTATATGTATATATATGTATATGCACGTGTATATATATATATATATATATATATATATATATATATGTATATGTATATGTACGTGTATATATATGTAGGAGTATGTATATATTTACGTATGTATATATGTATTTTTATATGAAAAGTGTATGTATATATAGTTTTAAATATCAATATATATATGTATATATATATATATATATATATGCAATTTGTTATATATATTATACTGTTTACATATTATATATGCGTGACACTTATTTAAAAGCGGTCAATATCACTCATAGTGCAGATATGTTCATATCGATAGGTTTGAGTTTGTAACCTTGGGTTTCACGCTCTTGCGTTCGTCAGACAAACTGTTTATTTTTTTTAAAAATTGGTTATATGTAGGGTTGTGTATATTTGTGTATTATTGTGGAAGTAGGGGAAATCTGTCGTCATGACAGACGCAGACATTTGTAGAAGTGGGGGAAATCTGTCGTCAAGACAGACGCAAATATATATATATATATATATATATATATATATATATATATATATATATATATTTGTACACCCATGAATGCGCGCAAGGACCGACATACATACGCACGGTCGTTCGTTCACTGAGGCTTGCATAAACGTACACATGCGAATCGTGCGGGGTTCTGTATATCTTTGTATATGTATGCCATTGCACACATACATACGCATTCGTTTGGTGTATTCGAATGGTGTAGCAATGTTGACGCGCGGACAGTTGTCGATTTCTCGGACGTACATATTTACTTTTGATAGATTCTGTGTGAAACTATGATAGGTAAGAATTGCTATTATTTTATTTAAGGCTGTGTTGTTATTTATTGTTTTAAAATCGCTTATTGGCTTGTTTTTAATTTTTTGTGGTTGCTTATATTTAAATGGTAGAAATTCTAATTTGAAATGCTTGTTAGTGTTTATTTGTGGTGTATTAGACGTGTGAGTTTTTTTTTCATCCGTTTGGTATAAATTGTGATAATAGGTATTTATTTTCATGTCTGCATTTCGAAATTAGTTCTGATCTCGTGTTTAGTAAGTTCTTTTGTGGGGCATGAGATATAATTGCTACTTTCTCATGGGACATTTTTTTTAAAATGTTGTTGTAGGCAGGTGCTTTTTTTAGTATTTTCAAGCTTATTGTTGGTGAAATATTTCTCTCTTTTAAACGCAATACGTATGTTGATAGTGTAGTGCTGTTCAAGTATTTCCTGTTGGAGAATGAAAGATTGTGGTTGTTATTTCTTTTCTTAAATGGTCCCTCAGTGGGACCGATGTAGTACATGGTGTTGTTGTTTGCACTTACCTTGGCTTTATATACTATGTTTGTTTGCTGGCAATTTTTCTGGAGTGGACATGTAGTTCCGTATCTGCAGTTGCATTGAGCTTCTTCGATTGCATTATTGTAGTCTGTTAATTTTTTGTTGCAGATTTTTATTATTTGTGTAATATTTTTTGTGCAGCTGTAACAAATTTTGACGTTGTTTTTCTTGAATATTTTTGCTAATCGGTTTGTCACCGTGAAGTCTTTTTCTATTAAGTTCAGGAATGTCATATCTATGTTTGTTTGACGGCTTTATTGTATGGTGGATTAAACCAGATGATATTTCTTTTTCTGTTTTTGCTTTTCCGTTGCGGGGGTGTATATTGTAGTTGTTGTTTGTATCCACATTTCTTTCGTGCTTCGTCGTATGGTGTTCTTTTGTTTTCGAAAATCTGTATGTTAGATGAATTTTCAGATAGTCTTCGGCTGATTTATATGGGTATTTGTTTGATAATTGAAGGTGGGTGATTGGAGGATGTGTGTACGTAAGTTGGGTCGTCGTTATCTTTTATGTATGGTTCATATGTCTTGTTGTACAAATCTATATATATATATATATATATATATATATATATATATATATATATATATGTCTGCGTCTGTCGTGACGACAGATTTCCCTTACTTCCACAATAATACCCGAATATACACAACACTACATATAACCAATTTCTTAAAAAATTAATCATTTTGTCTGACGATCGCAAGAGCATGAAACCCAGGGTTACAAACTCACACCTATCTATATGAATATATGTATTTATATATATCTGTATACATGTATATATATATATATATATATATATATATAAATATATATATATGTTTGTATATGTATATATGTATGTATATTAAATATGTATATATATATATATATATATATATGTATGTATATATGTATGAATATGTATATATATATATGCATGTAAATGCATATATATGTATCTGTATATATGTATATATATATACATGTATTCGGTGTATATATAAATATGGTTCATATATATGTTATCAATGATATATATATATATATATATATATATATATATATATATATGTGTGTGTGTGTGTGTGTGTGTGTTATAATATCTGTTTGTGTAAGAAGAAAAGATAAAGATATATATTTCTTTCATATATCAAGAACAGCTTTGTAGGAAAGATATATAACAAAGTAGATTTTTTCCTATGACGCGTTTTGCACTTTGTCTTTCAACGGACCAATTTTTTATACGTTCATGTAACTACACATGTGCATGAATGGTAGATGCTGACAATTTAATTTTAGTAAACATTGCAGTTTTTTAGTCGTACAGTACAAAATGCGTCACACGAAAACTTTTTTCTACTTCATCTAAGAAAATTTATTTCTTTAAAATTGTAATATTTCTAATGATATAGTGGCTAGTCATTATGATAAGAAGCGAAAATATAAACGAATCAGTTGATGAATCCAGGGATGACTCTTTGCATTATGTTGAATTATATATCGCTCAGTTTCTAGCGCAGTATAATACATTTTTAAAAAGGTCTTAAAGATGCCTTATTTTCTATTATTCTACTTAGCCGTTGCAAAATATAAGAATATAATATATCTCACTAAATTGACAGATGAAGTATTGATATAATTCTTCGAAACTATATTGTTCCTATAGCAGTTATTTCTGTCTTTGATTTTTTTCTTAATTCTGATTGCTGAAAAGACTACATTTTGCTAATTTACTTTGCCCGTTATACAGAGAAAGAGAAAGAGAGAGTAATCATTTAATCGTTACACACCAGGCAAGTTGGTAAAGCTATTAGTGCGCAGATGGTTGCAAGGAGGGGAAGTGAAAAGAATACTGATGAAAAGGGGGGACTGAGTAAAATATGAACAGTGTTAAAGAAAACATTATATCGATTGACATTGCATTTAAAGTTTTGAAAATTGTAGTCATCATGGAGGTGAGTAAACGGGAGGGAGATCAACAGATGGGAAGTGTGAAAAAATAGCATTTGCTGTTTCTGCTCGCCATCTAGACAAAACGTGAAGCAATTGAAATGTGGTTCTGCAGAAGGATGCTGCGTATATCATGGATCGAGCATGTGAGCAATGATGAGGTTTTGAAAAGGATGGAAACGAAAAGTAAATTAATACTGAGCATCAGGAAGTGACAGTTGAAGTTCCTGGGACATGCAGTGAGGAAGGAGGGCTTAAAGAACTTGATACCAACAGACCAGATAGAGGGAATATGAGACAGAGGAAAGCAACGGATAACCTATTTGAAGAATCTAATCAGGTGGATGATGGAACGAGGATTGCATGGTGTAACAGGAAAAGGCTTGCTCAGAGCCACCAGGGATAGGGGAACGTGGAAAGCCATGATCGCCTATGTCCTAAAGGGACAGAGCACATAGAAGAATTCTTGTATGTGAGATAGGTCAGTGGGATTTTAGATACATCGCTTCAAATATCGTAAATGGAAAACGATGAGGTTTTGGAAAAGACGGAAACAAAAAGAAATTAATATTGAGCATCAGGAAGACATGTTCCTGAGACATGCAATGAGGAAGTAGGGCTTGGAGAACCTGATACCAACAGGCCAAATAGAGGGAAAATGAGACAGCGAAAAGCAATGGTTATTTGAGTAGCCTGAGCAGATTGATGACAGAACGGGGATTACGTGGTGAAACAGGAGAAAAAGTGCCACCAGCATTAGGGAGACGTGGAAAGCCATGATCGCCTACGTGCTGAAAGGAGAGGGCAGATAGAAAGAAAAGGATAGTAAACGGATGTCAATATAGTATCACGTTTAATTTCATGTAGACGTGGTTCCAGTGAAATAAAAGATCGTCAGAACAGCTCATATTAGTATTTAAAGCAAAAGGAATACACGTCACATCGGTGAGAATGTTACTGAGACCGTGATGCTTGCTCAGACCTGATTACATTATAGAACCATCTTTGGACTTTATCAAGAATCTCGAGATGGCGAGCAGAAATAGCAAATTAGATACAACAGAATTAATGCGCGGAAAAATGGTTGATCTAAACTTATTTATAAATGGAACTTTGTTTGTGTGTCTGTGTGTATGTATCCGTTACCTATAAACTCTGAAACGGCTGAACCGATTTTCTTGAAAATTTACACAGTTGTACCATAACCGTCTTCGAGAGTTCTTAGCTAGGTTTTGCGTCGAGGTATCACGGATAATTATCGAAAATCGATAATCGAACAAATCGGTTTATAGAACGAATGGTCCGATTTTAATCAAATTTAATACACTCATAGACAAAGACATAAGAAACGATATTCAGAAGTTTCAAGTTTGCAGTTCTTAACAATAGTGCAGACATTCAATAATATATATATATATATATATATATATATATATATATATATATATAAAAGGCAAGATATTTGTGTGTGTGTGTGAGTCGGTTTATCTGACTGTATATCGTTTATACAAATCCCCAATTTTTATCCGATTCTCACCAAACTTCACACAAATATTCTTTATGCTGAATCTGAACTCAGGACCATGGATTAGTTTTAAAGCTTTCATTACACCCGATCAACTCCGGGCTATACTGCTAGTTTGTATATATGCAAGATAGATTCTAGCGACAACTTTTTTTCTGGTGCGCCACCGTTACAGATTTAAAAACGCCAACATGCTTTGAAGCTGAAGCAATTCCTTACTACTTCGAAATACGGGTTACGGCAGCAGTTTCTCTCACATATATCTCCAAGAAATACTTTCTACATAAGGGTAGTCCATTAGTTTAATGAATATACCATAACTAAAAATATTTTAATATTATGTAGAATATATATCTGCAGCACCAGTTATACCATATTGTGAAATTTAGAGAGGTTTATTAAAAAATCGTATGAGTCTATAATGGTAAAAATAAATAAGAAACTAATAAGTAATTTTTCCTCAATAATCGATATCGGCTTGAATTGAGAAATCTACGAATCGAGTTCGAATCCTAGTTGAATTCCTGACATTTATTTACGCCCAAATATGGATCAGAATGGTTTTACCTGACTGACCTATCTTTTTTATACACTTTTTGTTAATAATATCATTGATAATCAGTTATTCATTTAAGTTTTATACATGATACACACTCGGGCGATCATGTTTCGAAAGAGACATGATTGGCTAGGCAAGAGATGTTCCAGCAGTAAGCTGCCATTACTTTAGACTGGTTGCCAACTAAGTCTATTGAACACAATATGTTATGATATTTAACCAACAGCTAGAGGGAGAAGAGACGGATTAATATATTACACGATGGTAATTGCGACGAATTCAACTGGGATTAGAACTCAGTTCTCCGCTTCCGAGATTATATCAAATGAACCACAACGGACATCATTGATATTAGCTTTCTAAAATATTATATTCTGCAGATTAGT
Source organism: Ascarosepion bandense (assembly GCA_037127315.1). Taxonomy (NCBI): domain Eukaryota; kingdom Metazoa; phylum Mollusca; class Cephalopoda; order Sepiida; family Sepiidae; genus Ascarosepion; species Ascarosepion bandense. The sequence goes on from JBBBDQ010028484.1 coordinate 34,993, forward strand.
AATGATTACTCATAATTATTTCTCGCTGTTCAACATCTTCCATCCATTTTGTCAGCTAGTTTCGTCGACGTTTCTTTCCGTTCCATTTGTATTCAATATTTACTCTTAATGTCTTCTACAAGCTAATTTCCTCATCAGTCGTCCAAGATATTTCAACTTTTTTCTGATTGTCGGGAAAAGTGTCCTTTTACTTTTTATTCTATGACAAACGTCAAGCGATTGTTATTATCTCTCTCTCTCTCTCTCTCTCTCTCTCTCTCTCTCTCTCTCTCTCTCTCATTCCCCACTAGTTTTTCTTCCACTTTTTTAACTTTTCACTTTCACCTACCATCTGCCAAACCATCTGCCGATTTTATATTTGATAAAGAAACAGAACATTTTGAGACTGAGCGATTATTTCAAATACATTCGTATCCAACTATAAACTCACATACATACATACATACATACATACATACCTAAATACGTTTTTTCTCCGTACACACAAACTCATGCTTACAAGTACTGCGACGAACTTTTTAATAATCCTGTATCAATAAAAATGCATACTATTTTTATTTGTAAATCCTGAATTAATTTATATGTATATCAATTGTTGTTTTATTTTACAATCTTCATTTTCTTGTTTTTATCCCTTTTATAGTAGACTATTTAACTAACAACGCAAAATCAAACTAATCTGTTTCAACACAGATAACTATAACTGATAACCTACCATACATTAAATAGTTAAATTTCTCATGAGATAATACATTGTCAGCTTGCATTATTGGTTGAACTTTTTGCTAACAAATATATTTTCTCTCTTCTTGTAACATTATTTCCAGATGGCGGGTAATTATTTTATTTTTTTTTACTTGTTAATTTCAAACATGAAAATACTTTTTTTTAAATGGGAACATATATTAATTTTTGTCAGGAAAATTAACCGACGTGATAAAATAAGAGGATACAATTATTTCTGTCGGTAAGAATAACTGAATTGATTGAATCCGTCTCAAACAATTACAGTCATAATATTGTCATCCTGTTTTGACAAATTATGACCCTTGGTCAAAATTCGACTGTGAGAATTTTTTGTCGTGGGCTACAAGGGTTAACAGAGAGTAAGTTCTCTCGCCTTTATAAGTGAAGGACCCGGATATTCAGTCGAAAAAGATAACTGATATTGTTTTAATTCGAGCTGGTAAGAGTGATAAATTTATAGAAATATAACTCCCCGTAACTATCCTTTACCAACCTGGTTTTGTGCTTTTTAGTAAAACTGAAGTGGAAGATGAAACTAACAGAATTTGGGGCCCGTGATTTGAATAGACGTTTGAAATGAGATTGCCGTGCTGCTAAAAATGATTGAGTAAACCCCCTCTCCGAGAATATTGTTATTGAATGTGTTACTGAAATACCAGCCAACTGTTTGCGTGCTACCAGCTTTGACTTACTTATTATTGTGTATATAATCGATATACTAATATATATATAAAAAACTAGACCTGTGACTTTGCAGTATTTTACTGATTATATTTCATACCGAGGATAGCTTAAATCCGGTCTTAACAATATACTCGACCCCACGCGTATCAAAACTACCCTAGCCAGGTGATAACGGGCAATCCTATTTTGGGTGATCCAAGATCCAACAAACAAAACTTGGCGGACCAGTTAAGGGTCAAGAAAGATTACGTAACCCACGCCTGCGTTGTTGTGTTATATCTGTTGCCGTGATCAGGATTAGAACCTTAGGTGGCCACGACAAGTAGACGAAAACGAGCGACGAAGTCGACGAGAACGAGGGATTGCAAGTTGATGAGAAAAATCGGCTTTAATTTGGTATGTATCAGGTAAGAGAACCTTCGGTGTTTCCTTTCGGTTCTCGATTCTGTGGTTGTGTTTGCCCAGTCGAATTATTGTTTCTTATCACACTTTATGAGTTTTCTAGCCGGTAGTTAGCATGAGAGACCATAAGTCAGTGGGATCAGATAGATTTGAGATAAAAGAGGAAGTGAGGGATCAGCGACACACCGCCGATCTGAGATAGATATTAGGCCAAAACCAGGTGCCCACGTTTAGAGGGAATCCCAAGGAATTAAAAGATTGGCTAATGTCAGTCCAAACTCCCCAAGTAATGTTTGGACTTTTGGACAGTCTAGGCGAAGGATGAGGCTTCTGGAGAGTTTGGGGACTAGGACAGAGAAGCTAGGCCAGAATAGCATTCCCAGAATAGGAAGCTCATTTCGCCGATTTGTAGGTAGAAGGGCTAAAGAAGTAGTATAGTTGCGACGATGTACTAAAGAGAGTCACTGAACGCCTCGGCTGCGATAGCTCTATCAAGACACCTCTGGAATCCGGCAGAGAGCCATGAGCAAAGATCCAGAGCTAATTTCAAATTGTGAGGCAAACAAACACAACGTGGGCGGACTGGTTAAAGAACAGAAACGATTGATCAAGCCACGCCTTCATCGACTTGCAGGGATGACCGGCACAAGAATATTGATGCTACTAAAAATGATAATGATGATGATAACGACTGCATCTTTAAAACAGAGCTTAAATACGATTTTTAACAAAATGAGCGATGTAGTAATAACGAGAACAATTTGTCTGGTTACCTTCGTGATCGATCTAAATCCATATGAAGCACTGCTAAGCAAATGTCAGAGTGAAATAAAAGTATTATGCCCAGTCACGTCAAAAGTGGAATTACAGCAAACAAGAATCTACAACAGTGTTTATAACAGCTATCCTTAATAATAGCAGCTGGCAGATAACCTTAACAAAATAAAACAGTCTAGTCAGTCCCTAACAATTTTACTAGAGCACGTAAAGGCTCACTTAGGCTTATCTTTGGGTATCTTGGACAACATATACACTGGACATTTAAATGAATTGTTACTCAAGATAAAAATGAGTTACTTCATCATTAAGGGTACCGGTGGACCCCTGTAAGAATTACGGAAATATTATAGAGGCCTGGTTTGTATAATTTTGTTGTGGGATAACAAATTACTGGTTGTGGTGTCTATACTATACTGTACAGGAAGAGTTTGTTCGAGATATATCGGGTTATAATTTACCTATTCCGTATCTCTGAACAGAAGAAGATCTAGGGGCAATAGCCAGATATTAAGTTGAAACAGAGCATATAGCTATGAATGCCGCTTGTGAAAAATCATGATGTCAGCAACAGAAGCAGCTGGAAGGTGTAGAAACGATACTCTGGGAATATGAACCTCACTTAGTCTTATCTATTTTACCAGTGAACACCGACTGTGCATACTCGAATTATTTAAGGATAATAGAAAGGAGGTTGAGTAATGTTGCCAGGTTGTGATATTAACTGATACAGTACAACCGCAAGCAATCAGAATGACTGATTGGGTTTGGGTAGTGATCGCTCAGAAAGTCATTGATCTTTTCAAGTTATGTTAAAGGGAACCCCTAAGGCGCTGAGGGTGAGACCACTCTTATCCTTAATAAAATTACCTCTGGGGATCTTCTGCAATCGGCATGTCCATTTTCCTAACCCTATATTACCAAGCTGAAGAGAAATTTCAATGGAAAAGACTCAATAATGGAGTTGGTTGACAAAATCTTACATAACTGCACACAATTATGGGAGCCAGTAATGAACAAATACCCTAAGGTCACGATAGAGCGAATACTGGAGTTATAAGCAAATAGATATAAATAACATGGAACAGTTAAAAACAAATTAAAAACTTTGGGAAAAAATGAGTTGGAAGAAGAACATTTAATCCTCTTTTCTATCTTTCATTTTCTATCTCCTTAAATAATCTCTGAAAATTTATTTCTGTCACTGCCATCAGCATTGTGACATTAGTGTTTCTAATTTCAAGATTGAGTGTCGCCCGTAACAGATCCTGACAGACATTCTAATTCTCTTATGATCATGACATTATATAATTTAACTAAATCAGGTCAAGATATTTGTAGACTTCATGTTTTTTTCTCAGTTCATATCCTTTCCATCTGCAGATATTTTCCCCCAGTATATACTCCGGATTACTATTTTATATTTTGTAAATAAATCGAGGTTCAAATGGTAGTTCAAATAAATATGTGTTTCTTACCTTATGAAATGTTTTTACATACTTATTTATTGATTTAACTTCTTTAAAGAAACGATAATATATTACATTATTTCTGATCTGTTTCTGATTCACTATTTATCAGAATCCGAATTAGAAGCAAATCTTTCAATAGATCACGTATTTATTTGGTAACTTCAACAGAGCTACGAAAATAGTCTTCCGGCATTTCGCCAGCTAATGTCTCCCAGTGTTTCACCACTGTCGTATATTTAACTGATTTGTTAATCCTGAAAGGTCAAGGTAAAATTTGTGCTAAAATACAACCAAGATATTTAGCATTTTCTTTCGCCAGATTTCACTGCATCATTAATAGTAAATAAAATATTTATATTTCTTACTTCAAACAATTTTACATTAATATCTTATTATCACTAAAGTAAATCTCTTACTGTGATAAATAACTAGAATGATATGTTTTCCAACTAGAATATCCCCAGCTGACGGGAGAGCGCCACCTTATATTTATGGAAGGCTGCTATAACGTAGTCTCTTGGACTGGGTTTCCTTTAGAAATTTGAAAATAAATGGGAATGCCACGAATGCAAACATAAAGAGAAAATCTACGAATTGATTCTGTTTTTATCTGTCAAATGAACATAAAAGACATAAGCTGGATGTTTACGTAAGAATAAGAGATACGCTGAAAGAGGCAAAAATTATGAAGCAATGACGTAGATACATTATGGATACTGCTTATTGAAGCACTGTAAACATGTAAATAGGATATAACTAATTCCTAATTTTTGTTCTAAGAGAAAGGCGTGCATATGGCCTGCGATAAATGTTTCCGTTTTCTTATTACTGATTTGAAACAAGAATCATCACAGAAGTACGGTATGACAGGAAATGATAAACCAAGAGAAGAATTCGTAAATTCCTTATGAGTTCTTTCATAATATTGGATTATGTTCTTTATACGGGAATTGTAAAAAATAAGAAAAAATATCAGAACACAATTTATTGTGTCGTTTATCAATTGTTCAATACTGGAAATGAAATTGATTAATATTATTTTATATCCCAAATCAATTCAGGGTTTAGATGACGATGACTCTCCACATCTTCCTACATTTTTTATCAACATAAATTTTCATCGCTTATCTTCCTTCTTTGTAATTCTTCTGCCATACACAATAATTCGTTAAATACGTTACTCGCTGTTTTATCTTGTTTCTCTTGCATTCGCGTTTTTTTTTCTTGGGAATTCAATAAATGAGGACTTGATTTCTCATACTTTTTCTTTATGTGCCGTGTTTTTAAGGATGTAGGCGATCATGAACTTTCACTTGGTTCTGTCTCTTGTTGCTCTCAACATTCTTCCACGTGGTACCTCTCCTGAACCAAGTTCTGCCATCCATTTGCTCAGCTTCTCTTTTCCGCTATCGATTAAATATGAATTTTCACATCGTTTACATCCTCGTCAACACTTCGTCGTTAGTTATGTGCTTTGTCTATGGTATCACAAGCATCCACTTATAAAACCATATTTTTGCTGCCTCAAGACTCTCCTGCATTCTTGAGGAGATCGTCCAGCGTTCACTGCCATACAGAAGAATAGAGATCACATAGCAACCCACCACTCTCTTTGTTTCCAATAAAATTTTCTTGTCTTTCAGTACTCTGGTCTATTTTTGAAATGCGTCCTTAGCCATGGCAATGCATCTTCGGGTCTCAATGTCGCACTTTCAATCTTCTGTCAGGTTAATTCCCAGTTATTTAAATTTCTTTACTTGTTTTATTTTAGCTCCTCTGAGCTGTAGTTGGCATTTTGGGGTTCTGCCTTTATATTGCCTTTTTGTAGTTTGTAATTACTTTTATCTTTTTTCATTTCTTTCTATTGTATTCCGAATATTAATTAGTAGAACACATCCACTGTTGCTTTAATATTTTGTTTGAGAATATTTTCCCACATCCAATACTATATAGAAAATCATATAAGATTATTGTTTTTTGCGAGGTATTATGAAATTTTCTATCTCTTAATTCATTACTAGTAATCATCTTTGGCTATTCCAATTCTCGATGAGATTTTATGTGTTACACTTACGCCGTCAGTCATTTTATATGCCAGAGAGTTAGAGTACTTGTCCTGCTTTATTTTAACGGCTTCATTATGTGGCTAACAATTTAAACCGTTCATTTATCTACTGTCTATGCATTGTCATTTTATAATTAATTACTACACTGTCAAGTGAAACCTTGTGACAAAAGTAAATTGCCTATCACGAAAGACAATAAGAACTTGAAAAATATTACCTTGATTATGATTTTAAGGCTTACGAACGCATTACACTAAAACACAATCACCAAAGTTAAGCAAGGTCGAATCTGTTCAGTATTTAGAGAGGTGACGGCTTAGAAATGCCAATTTGACTGTGTGGGTGGTTTGATAGATAATGGCCTCGGAAGTGTTAATTGAAGAACCAACTTTATTTTCGGTTGTGTTTCCTTGTATTCACTTAAGCTTAAATACCCTTGAAAATGTATGAACCAACATATTCTCTCCAGCTATGTGTTAATTAGTAAGTGTCATTAAAATATTATTTCACCCCATCAATATTCTTACAATCTAAAAAAGATTTTCAGGCTTTAAACAAATAGCAATCAGTTGATAAGCCGTAAAAAACAAATCACACAAACAAACACAAAAGAAATGTATAAAAAATAAAACCTGTATCCATTTTTCAGAATTCGAAAAATAATCAGATTGGATTTTAAAATGCTTAATCTTGGATTGCTTCTTGCTTATTGTTAATCGTTCCTAAAATTATAATAAAAAATTAAAGGCCAAAATATATCAAAAATTTGTAAGAAATCATACAAAAAACATAAAAATAATTCGGGTTTTTCTGTTAAAGATGAGAACAGCAATCAAGGAGACTTAGATTTCATTAACATGTGAGCATTTAGAATGCCACCAAAACAATTTAACATATAAGCAATAATAAATAACAGACAGATAACTGCAATGGCTCAAGTTGTAAACAAAAGATATTAGAACCGAAAACTAGAACGATACATGCTAATATAAAAAGAAGTAAGCATGCTAATAATCTCTCCTTTAAGAAAATATATCCTTCTTTCAGTCATACACCGGTGAATTACGCACCTCCCGGTGGTGTATTGGTTAGCATACTTCTCCTGTTAAAAGCATTACAATTGAGTTGTGAGTTCGATCCTTGTGCCACATCTAATCTATGCTTAGAAAATCATCGTACAGCGCCAAATACTTTGATACTTGACAATAACTCAGCTATATCGAACGAGATTACTTAATAATCTTCGGTTTTTGTTATTATGGAAAAGATATATTTATATTGACAAACATTATCTATTGTGAAACTTATAAATTTCTTTTGCTATACAAATACTTAATTTAAGGTTGATCTTTAGACAAACACACACGGATTTCTTTCACATGAAAGATTTTGTCTTTGCTCTTCATACTTTTTAACTAAGAAAAGGTTTGCTCATACAAATAAGACGTTAAAAACTGCAACAATATACAGGTTGACCAAAAAAAATGGGAATTTTTTAAGTGTGTATTGGTAGACATGAGCAAGTGGCAGAACTGCGAAACAGCGACCTCACGAGATAATCACTCTGTCATTTCAGTAACTATGGATCAGTGGAACGGACAACAGCGTGGGTTAGCCATAAAAATGTTTTATAAAAACGGTCGTATTATGAGAGCTGCGCAGAGGAAGTTCCGCCAGATTTGGCCGTTTGTGATTTTTTTTTTTTTGTGGGGCTATTTCAAGCGTAAAATGTACCCGACCCAACCAAGAAATCTGGATGAGTTAAAGCAGAGAATTTAGGATGAAATTCACAGTATCCCAGCTGAGATGTTACAGCGGTCAATGAGGAATCTAAACAGCAGATTTCATCAATGAATTTGTAGAGGAGGACGCAATCTACAGCATGTAATATTTAAAAAATGAAAATTTTATCATTCTTTCTTAAATGGCATGATTTAACGTTTCAATTACTTTAAATAAAATATTTTACTTCCATCACTCTTGGTTTTATTGGATTGTTAAAAAGTGTCTGTTCTTTGGGTCATCCTGTATTCATTTTTATCCTACGAATAGATGGAAAATATAAGGTCAAAATTCCTTTAGCATATCTCACTTCTTCTTGCAGAACCCTTACGGACCTTTGCGGAAACAGTTATAGGCAGTCTTGCACTTTCTTTACTTGCGATAATTTTCCTCTTTTAAATACATTTTTCTTGGGCTCTGTCGGTGTGTGGAAAACCTTACTTTGAAAGAAAATACATGAATAATCAGTGTGTTCATTGGAATACTAAGTTAATCTGTATAGATTAGAATACCTTATTCATCGGTACCATGTTCAGGAAGATCATATGGCTCAATTTTAGAATCCGTGCAATATCTGCCAGTATAATATTCAGAAATATAATAAAATTAATTTCTATATTTTCAGTTTACATATTACCTGTGAATAATGCATACAGTTTTTGCATCGATATTAAGATGACTGAAAACAAATTTAAAGTCAGTGAAATGTAGATACAGCTAAATATAAATTGTATAAAAGTAGTCATTACTTCTAGGCAGACATGAAATACTAAAACGTATGCTACTCTAAAAATCTTCTATCTACAGCTTGTGCATCGCTTATAAGTATTAGGAGATGATTGTTTTATAATCGAATAGGGTCAGATAGTCTGTTAGAATTATTGGAATATTTCACAATCAAAACATGTTTTATAAGAAATAATAGGAGATGGCACTATACAGTTACGTAGATTTGTTATCCCAAATACAGTTCCTTTTGGGAAAAAATATACTCATTGAAAACCATTTATTTAACATCAATATTTATGTCACCCACATATCTGATACTGAAGGTATTTATTGAAATATGCTTTCCTCACGACATTATAAATTCCTTCAATGTAGATTTGCGTGATAGTTGTTGCTTTAGATACCGTCTCCAGTTATTCTGCAACTAAATCTATAAAAATCCTTCACCAAGAATATATGTTTTTAAATTCTTCAGATAATGTTGTTGATTAGCAAAATATTTTGATATCAACTTTTCTTTCCAATGCGTTTGAATAAAGTTATCTTTTTTAAATATATTTATGACATTTAGAACTCTTGACTCCATTCGTGCGATACATAGCAGAAATATTTGAAAACATACAATGGCAGATCAGACGTTTCTGTAACATTGTTTAACTGCTGATAGCATACAGCTTTCCTTGTTTGCCTCGCAAAGCTAACAGGAATTTCAATGGCAGGATGAAGACAATATGATTATTGCAAACTCTCCAGACATGAATATTTCCAAGTGAGGATTCTGTTAGCACATTCAGCATTTCTTCTTTATATGCCGTGTACATTCACGACGTACGTGATCATAGACCTCATCGCACCCTTATATCTTAGAGCTCTCTTGCTATGTCTCCCAAATCATGCATCACTCTCTCCTTGCTCAAGCCAATCAAGTAAGTCTCACATTGCTTTCTATCTTTCCTTTTATCCGACCCGTGCTTGTTATTTTCTACAAGACGCTTATCATCATTATGCGTCCTTGAAACTTTCTCAGTTCTTCAATATGTCAGTGAATGGTGGACAATATCATCAAAGATGAAGGAAAAAATTGGAGCAACTGAAATGTGGTTCTACAGAAGGATACTGCGAATATCATGGATCAAGCATGTGAGCAATGATGAGTACATAGAAATGATGGAAACAAAAAAGAATTTAATACTGAGTATCAGAAAGAGAGACAGCTGAAGTTCTTGGGACATTCAATGAGGAATGAGGGCTTAGAGAACTTGATACTAACAGGCCAGATATTGGGAAAAAGTGACAGGGGAAAGCAACGTATAACATATTTGAAGGACCTAATCAGGTGGATGATGGAACGAAGATCGCATGGTGTAACAGGAGAAGGCATGCTAAGTGCCACCAGGGATAGAGAGACGTGGAAAGCCATGATTGCCTACGTCCTGACGGGACAGTGCACATAGAAGAAGGATAATATGTTTACTTTTCGTTTTCATCATCTCCAAAACATTGTTGCGCACATGTTCAACCCATGGTATCCTCAGAATTACTCTCTGGATCCACATTTCTGTTGTTTAGGATGTCTGCTACAACTTTGAAGAAATTGTCCAATACTCACTTCTGCGCTATTGGTTTAATTAAACGGATTTTGACCAATGTAAATACTGCAAGTAGAATACAATTGATATTATTCAGATAATAAACTGCAACACTACAATGTAAATATAAATAACAGCAGCATGCTTCTCTCAAAGAAAGACAGGACATCTTTTCTAAAAAAAAGCTCAGATTTTACCTAATTAATATTCTTGAGAACTAAGCGTGAGAAGAGCTCTTCTTTGGCTATATTCTAATGCTTTAAAGGGATTATTTTATGTTTGAGAATCATATACTTTTGCAGAACCAACTGTGACTAGAATCGGACAAAAAAAACATATGTAAATAAATAAGGACATTTCGTAAAAAAACGCCTAAAACTTGGGATATTCTAATCTAGAACAAAAATATACTTCTGATTTTAATTGGTGTTGTGTCTTAGCTCGTACCATGTGACAGCCAGTCGCCCCGATGTATAAAAGACAATGTGCACTTAGCACGCGCTTCGGGGAGTAACATCTAATACAGCGAGAGACGTTAAATATTGTAAATACATTTTGGTTGTACCATTCTGTTAATAAAGTAGTTTATCTACATTTCTCTCTGTATCTCTTCATTCCACGATACAACAAATGGGTAACCATGTATTGCAATAATGAAAATCGTATATACTGAAGGATATATATTGTGTTGTATTGAACATCGGTTTGAAATAAACATTATGAAGCCGAGTTTGAATTCCAGTTGAATTCATTGCATTCACTTGTGCTCAAATACCCTAGGGAAAACTGTTAAAAATCCCTTCTCCATCCAGCTATGAGTTGAAAATAATCACAGATTTTGTTCTATAGTTCTAGTTTGCCAACTAGCCTACCGCAGAAAGAAATTGGGGGAAATCTTCTGAGTAGGCTGTTATGGATCGAAAAAGAAATTATCACACAAGCCTGTGTCACATATGACACTTACCTAATTGACTTACAAGATTTTGTAAATCCGCAGCATAGAATTTGATCTGAAATTTTCACATTATAACGTATATTTTTGTATGTATACACTGTATTGTGATCGATTACTTGCATTTACATATACATTTCCGATTTAATACTGCTTCACACACTGTGCATTAAGATTCGAATGATTTGTTTGGCTATGTGGCTCATTAAGTTGATTGTCCGATGGAGCCACCTTTGCTTGTACCTGGTTCCATATGTAATATTAAATGTATTTACTGAAGTCTTCCATGATGTCTTCACTGTTGTATTTTGTTTCATTTCAAAGACTTCCTTGTAGATTATACTACTACTACTACTACTACTACTAATAATAATAATAATAATAATAATAATAATAAAAATAAATGTCCTTATTGTAAAAAACTTTATTCATCATTTGGCTATCTAATTAATAACGGATTCTATGTGTTTCTTTTATGCGTGCAAAGAATCATGGTGAAAAAATGTAAGTCTATTTTTCCTTCTAACTGGCCTGTCAGTATCAGGTTCTCCAAGCCCTTCTTTCTCATGGTATATCCCAGGAACTTCAGTTGTCTCTTCCTAATGTCTTAATTATCATAAACACTAAAAACTTGGGATTAACACATTTATGCTATCTAATATAAAGTAATTTTGAAATTTGCGAAAACATTCGCAACATTTTTCTTCTGTTTGAATGTGAAGTTTGATAAAAAAAAGAAATTATTTCGAGTTCCTATGCATCGTCGATGCTGCTGGCTAAACTTTCCTGAGAGCAGAGTTGTTTTGATGAGTAACGCCTTCTGAATTATTCTTGTGAATTTTCAATACATGTCTATCTAAATAAAATAATTGAATTGTCTGCATCAGTTTCTAATGTTATACCACCTTAAAAATATACAAACATACACATGAACAAACACAAACAATATAATGTGTGTATTTATGTGTAGAAGTATCTTCACGCACATTTTATGTATACGTGAAATATAAGTATGTGTACTAATGCATATCTTTGCTGACGTATTTTTTCAGGATGAATATTTGTCGATACTTGCATAAATATGTACGCACATATGTACAGAATAAAAGACAGATTGAGTAGGTAAGTTCATATACAAAAGAATATAATTTATATAAATATATGAAAGGCTTTACAGGGTGCGATGTATAAATTATCGTTCAAAATATGCAAACATGAAGTAAAACTTACTTCTAATTTATCATATAAATTGAACAAAATTGTACCAAATCTCCTGAAATACGAAAGTGTAAACATATTCAATAAAATCGCAATTGCTTCAAACCCAGCTTACAGATGACTTCGAAATTTTCTTCATCTCTCATGGATTATCTCTTTGATTAAGTTAAAGAATGCTGGCTTAATCCTGCCTTCAGTTTATCTTTGGTGTTCAAATCTGCTTTGTTCCTTCCTCGCTTAACTGCAACCCACACATTGTAATACAACAGAAGACTGGGATTAATTGGTCAGACCTAAGGGGTTTTATGCTTGCAGAAATTGTCTGACAAAAATGAATGCGTTCTCATGAATTAAAGCATAGTGAAGAGTCCTGTTACAAAAGAAATAGTCTTCCGGCAGCCACATTCTTAGCCCAGGACAGCACTAGCTCCTTAATTGCATTTACAATATCAGAAGATAATACTGAAATCTGATAGATTTATTTTCTGACTTTGTTGGGTAAGGGCATAAATTGACATCCTCCTTATCTATCTATCTATCTATCTATCTATCTATCTATCTATCTATCTATCTATCTATCTATCTATCTATCAAAGCCTTTGTAATATTTATCTATCTATCTATCTATCTATCTATCTATCTATCTATCTATCTATCTATCAAAGCCTATAATATCTATCTATCTATCTATCTATCTATCTATCTATCTATCTATCTATCAAAGCCTTTGTAATATTTATCTATCTATCTATCTATCTATCTATCAAAGCCTTTGTAATATCTATCTATCTATCTATCTATCTATCTATCTATCTATCTATCTATCAAAGCCTTTCTAATATCTATCTATCTATCTATCTATCTATCTATCAAAGCCTTTGTAATATCTATCTATCTATCTATCTATCTATCTATCTATCTCTCTCTCTCTCTCTCTCTATATATATATATATATATATATATATATATATATACTATATTCATCCGCAGACAGAACTGTTTTGTTGTATCGTAGTTCATATATATATTTATTTTCAGAGATATATGGAGTCGGTATGAATCTGCCTTACTAAAAAAACAAACCGTACCTATCAACGCTCTATCTACAGACCAATATTTAGCTTTTTACGGTAAAAATCTGCTTGTGAAATTACATTTTATCAGTATAAACCACTGAAATATAAATAATTTGGCGCTAAATACTATCACAGTTAAACAATCTATCTATCTATCTATCTATCTCTCTCTCTCTCTCTCTCTCTCTATATATATATATATATATATATATATATATATATATATTAGAAAATCTCATCATCTCATCTAAACTATAATATACCAATCTTTCAGACCATGATATCATTTGGTTTAAATTTTCTGAGGACATTCAAAAACTTAATTTTAAATTATATTATAAATAGAATTTTAAATTTACTCCATTCTGTTGCACTTGCAGGATCACTCATTTTCTGCTGAACTTCCGTTTGTAATTGTTGCGTATTGAAGAAATTGTCGCTGAAATATCTCATGTATTTGACATCTGTGCCAGTATATGTATATAATTACTTTGACTTCTGTATGTTACCGAGTGTAGATCATTTTGCGTCTACTTGTACAACTGGTACAAATGCCTGTGTATTTGTGTATAAATGTGTTTATATTAGCTGATTATATCGGCGTGTATATATGGTCTTCATATGTGTGTATGTTATTACGTCAATATTAGAGTTTATATATATATCCATAGGATATTTACACCCCCACACCGACCCCCCCCATATATATATATATATATTCGTCATCACCATACAAGCCTTGTCACTGTATCACATTGGCCGGAATGGAAACTCCGTCAGAGACGCAAACCCCTAAGCTATAGGGACATGGAATCAGAGAAGGGAAACTTTAGCCATTTTGTATATAAGCGGCGTATACACACGCCAGTCACTGAAAGAACACAAATCATTACTGAAGAGCTATGCATATATCGCCGAAGTGGCAACTGTTTGTTTTTTTTCAAATTTTCTTCTCTAGATGTATGTGTTTGTGCATGTGTGTGTGTATGCGTTCATGTGGTTGGTTTTTTGTTGGTGTTTGGTTTATAATTACTGATACTGTCCAATCAAACCACATTCACTTTTTCAACTAACCTTTGTGACCCGAACTTTATAACACAAATGATTTCTATTCGGGGTTATATTGCTTGAATTCTCCAGTTTTGTAAACTTTGGAATGTTCTGGGTAAATCTAAATCAATTAAAATAGTGTCTAAATAGATAGGTATATTCAATCGTCAAAACAATTTATACTTTAGATAATGAGTTGCGTTTTCATTTATGTATATCATATTGCTCCGAATGTTATCTATTGAGATATAAATATCTATCTTTTAATGATTTATATTTAATTGAACTTTATGGATTGTCCTCTTCGTTACAGACTTGGCTTCAATATATGAAGAAATATTGTTATAAGCTGTGTTATATTCCTAGAATAAAGTGGTCAATTTCAGAGTAAGAGCTTACTTAATTATAAACAGAACAGTGACTTCAACACACAGAGACGGCAGACTGTTTCATGTTATGCGCAGTCATCAAACCTGATGATTGCCTCTACCACAAAATTGTCTGTTGCTTCCCTGTGTTATATATATATATATATATATATATATATATATATATATATATATATATATGGGTATGACCGTAAACTGCATTCGGCAGCAAGGCTCCTGATTGGGAGGTTGTAAGGAACATGGAACTTTCTCCTGTTTGCTGTTGTTCTCAGGTCCACCCTGGCCCAGAGTGGTAGCACCTGTTAGGGTCCCAGCTATGGATAATTAGTTCCCCCCCACCCAAAATGCTGTCAAAATGCGATGAAAAATGTTACCAACAAATTATTTTTGAATGAAAAATTTTAGCAACAAAACTTCGTGATTTAAAATAAAAATACGTTTCCGGCGTTAAATGACCTTTTAAATGTTGATAGGCTGTTAAACAGGAACACACACACACACACACACACACACACACACACACATACACACACACACACACACATATATATATATATATATATATATATATATATATATTTAGAGAGGGAGAGAGAGAGTTTTATTTTGATAATGTAGAGCCAATGTTTTTGTTTCTAAATGTTATACTGATAAAATATATATTGTCAAACAGTTTTTTATCGTAAAATTTTCGATATCGTGATGCAGTTAGAGCGTTGATATGTACAAAGAATGTGTCACTTTCACAAAGCAAATTCATGCCGACTTTAATATTTCTTGGGTACACCGTTATGATGTACCCACTTGTAATAAAAACATCATAATGGTGTCCTCACTAACCTTTGAAGTTGCCACGAATCTGCTCTATTACAAACTCATTGTACTTATATATGTAGTGTATTTTGACAACATTCTATCTTTTATAAAAGCTTTGTTAAGTACGAAAATTCAGATTTTTCCAAGGCCTTTAATTAAGGTATCAGATCGGTAATACAAACACATATTTTTGTATCAGAGAAAGGATGATTTATTCGATATATATGATTAATTTCAGCCTCGGAAGGAATGCAGCCTTCTTTATGTTTATTAGCAAATATAACTTATGATGTTCTATATTATTATAGCAGATTATATAGTCATGATCCTTTTATGTAGTTACTTTCATATAATTTTTGCTTGTAAGCTAAGAAATCCAAAAATAGACAAATAATCAACGGAAAACATTAGTTCAATAGTCAACACGATTGTCTATTGATAATGATTTATTTCAAAACTACAGACAGATAATTAGACTAAAGTATTTTTCTTTTATATTTCTGTTATTTTCTAGTTGAGTTATTATTGGGAATCATAATCAGATGATTAGAATTTCGATAATCAATTCTGCACTTTCTTATGTCCCGAGGACAATTCCGGACAAGACTATGAATAATTGGTTAGGAAATATCTAAGTTCCTGTGGGCCAAAAGCTAAACTAGAGATAATAGCGGCGGTAGACGGCAAAAGGAAGACATTGACGTTAACCTGAAATGTAAGAAATTATTTGAAAGATTAAAATTGCCATTGGTTTAATAGAAATAAATTGTATAGTCGTTAAATACTCATCTTTACCTAATATCTCTGTTCTGATACGGATCAGTTCGAAGGAAGATAATGTAAATAATTTAATACATTTACAAAATAAGCTGATTGCATATTCACCACCAACAAACATATTTGTTACAATAAGTTTAAAACGTCCGTCAGCACATTTGTATAGCGTATATGAAGTGTAAGTGCTTTGTGTTCTAATGAATATCGGTTCCACATGAGATGTCGTAGAGCCAAGTTCAAATTCCACTTGAATTCCTTGTATTCACTTACTAGCAAACATCCTTGGGAAAGATATTAATCATTCTCTTCTCCCTCAAGCTTTCGGTTGAATAACTGGACTTAATGGTACACGGTAACCTGCGTGATCGAATGCGCCATTACATGCTGTTCATCTCAGTGGTCTTGAGAGGCTCCAGATGAGAATCTCTAATGTGATAGGTTATATCAACAAAATGCAGCCGACAATTCTACTCCGTCACATTCTTTTCTGGAACTTTCCGCCGGTGGAACTCCCTTCCATTTTCTTGCTTTCCTGACGGCTACAAACTCCAGGAATTTAAGTGCTACGTCAATACCCTTCTCATCCACTTGACTCCAGTTCTTTCTATATCACACTGTATATCTTGTCTTTTCTTTTCTGTCTGCCTTCGTAACGGTCTTCACACATGTGTTCCCATCGTTTTCTTGCCCTTTCTCTGAAAACCCCTGTAACTCTTTCGTCTTTCTCTTCACTTTCCTCCTATTTAAACTTTTACTCTTATGTAGACCCACAGCGCATCTGTGGTAGTACCACCTTAATTGAGATGAAACGATTTAAAAAAAGTATGTATCACTGAATTTACTGTCTGATATGGTGCATACAAAAGCTATATTTAAACAACAAGACCAACATTTTGCTTCAGATCAATTAACTGATATTAAAAAATCTATAGTGAAATATTCATATACCCCTAGACTGTGTTTTGCAAGGCTTATTTCAAGTTACATTGCAATAGGATGTATATTGGTTTAAAATTTTATGGTGTTAAAAGTACAATCGGAATATCTTATTTTAATAATTTCCACCCAAGCAGGAAAACAAAGCTAATAAAACTAAAGAAGTCACTGAATATGAGAGAAATATAACATTATTAATTAGAGGAAACCAATAAAGAACAGTTATTAAGTATGGGGAATATAAACAGTGCTTTAAAATGTTTGATGATCAACATTTACTGGAGAGCAAGAAGTTGGAAGAGACTTCCATATACGAGAATTACGAGAGAATTAACTGTTAGCATAGAATTTACCATACATCTAATCATTTCAATTATGAAATTATATAAAGTAAATATAGAACGCCAGATAATATTTTCCTGCATAAATCAAGATTTTCTATTTTATTTATCTAACACTATATGTTGATTATATTTCTATGGATTATGCATTTCTTAATTCAGAAAGCAAATAAATGAAAATTAGATTTGATCATTAAAATATCGACCTTTATCAAAAGATTTTTGAGTCATAAATAATATCTTCAGCTGAGTTTGTCTTTTAGTAGTCATTTTTCAAATGATTTTGTGTTATTTATATAACATCGGGGATGTGCGTTGTGATGCAGTGGATATCGGCTCGGAACAAGAAATCAGGGAGCCGAGTTCGAATTCCAGCTGAATTCATTTTATTCACTTACGCGCAAATACCCTTAGAAAAGGTATTAATCCGTCTCTTCCTTCCAGTTATGGGTTAAATAACAGGACAGATTAGGTTCTATAGCCTTGGTCGGCAACCAGTCTACCGCAGAAAGCAATGGCAACCTACTGCGGGATAATCTTCTGCCCAGTCATTCCTGTCTCTTTCGAGACATGATCGCCCAAGCGTGTATGGCACTTAACTGACTGATATAACATCGACATCGAGTTTATTTTTGAATTTCTACTGACCTCTGAACGCATAGCGATAGTACATTTGTTCCACTGATGGTAACAAAGTGACACTGTTCTTGTCCAATTTCCCGTCTAATTAAATAAGATGCTCTATTCATTAGAATCCTAATAAGTTTAGTTATTTAGTTCATTAATCAGATTGTTCGACTGAGTTCGCATTCATTTGCACCTGGCTACTCATGCATCTCATCTGAGACTGACAACATCCCATCCCATCGGCTCTTTGGTTTCTCTTCATTTTACACTCGATTTTAATAATAAAATCATTTCTATTTCGTGTATTACTTACTTATGTTCTCGTGCAAAATTATAATAGAAAATTTTTTAAAGTAACTTTTCTTTTTTCTATTATGTCATTCCCTTATTGATTTTATGCATCATGTCAAGGAGATTATATTTTGTCTTCTTATATTTTACATAAATTTATACATTTTTCTATGTCTCTTACTCATTGTTTCTATCTCATAACACTCGAAAACTTAATATAGTTCAGATAATGCAAACTGGATAAATGAATAATTTCACCGTGTGCCGATAGCTTAGCGGGAGAATCTCCGACTGATATAAAATCGGACGAGGTTTCAATCCTGCGAGAAGCAATCTAATATCTCACTGTACTGATGATCTGTGATACAGCGGATGAATCTCTCTCTCTCTCTCTCTCTCTCTATATATATATATATATATATATATATATGAGAGAGAGAGAGAGAGAGTTTGAGAAGAAAAATTAAGGTATAGGTGGTGGCGAAGAAAAGTTAAAAATCATTAGATTCATGCAGATAAAATATGGCGAATGATGTTGCATTTAATCTTGTCGATTTGATGCCACCAGGGAAACTTGCAAAAGGTGGTAGTTCAATAAACTGGAAGTGCGAGAAAAGAAACTATTATAGTAGAAGAGACGATTTTATTTAACTATTTTTACAATAAAACGGTGGATTCTAAATTCCAAACTAGTAGCACGAGTAAATATATATTGTCGGTGAACCTTGGAAAATAGCTCGTTGGAGCAGTTGCTAGACAGACAGACAGATAGATAGATAGATAGATAGATAGATAGATAGATAGATAGATAGATAGATAGATAGATATAGGCTACTCTCTCTCTCGGTTTTTTGTATGACGGACGAGCATTTCATTTCGGCCAAACTAACTGCATATTTTTCAAGGCTTACACAGAACACCTATCAATTATTGTAAGAGCTGAAAACAAAAAAGCAGTGACGAGAATGCCACAAAAAGTCCCAAAATCCTCCCAGCCGGTCTCACTTTTTACCCACAGATATGGGAGAAAAGATGGATGCATACCTGTCCGAATTTATTAATGCGCAATTGAATGTTATGAATTCGACTGTAATTCGAACTCGTATCTTTAATTACCCAATCCGAGCTGCTGTCCATTACTCTATGACATTTCCTTGATTCCTTATCAACTGGTATAGCGAAAGTTTAATTCGAAACACAAAACCATTTATTTGGGTATGAGCAACGCGATTATGTTAAAAAACAATTAATTTCTCTAGAAATTGCAACGGCATCAACATATAACATGTACGGACAATTGCACTCGGCTCTAAATTATATTTGAAACTGATAACATACAAATATAATAACTAATTTGAAATGCCTCCCTTCTTTTAATCATAATGTAGGTGATGCGTGGTGGATAGTGTACTTCCTAAGTAATGGTAAATATTTTCTATTTAGATGCCTTCTTTATAACGAAACTTCATTTTTGTGTAGGTTTCTTTAATTATTTGTGTTGCAGCTGTAGAAATATTTTACATTGATGTCAGAATTTGGAATTATTAATCATTTCATATTTACATAATGTTTGATCTTTCATTTGTCAGACCGTAATATATTGTTTTTCTGTTTATTTTTTAAATATATTCTGAATCCTCTTTGTCTTTTGTCAATATGAGTATATTTTTTATGATTTAACATTCATTATTATCTCATTCCATATTATTCTCTTATTCCGTTAGATTTTCTTGAATATTCTGAAATTTTATTTGTTTTCCCTTAATATTTTGTTCGCCCGTTTAACTTATCTGAATGTCCTGGCATTCTGTGAAAATGAGTTTATACTTTTGGACTTTTTTTTAATTTTTTAATATTCTAAATTTTGTTTGTCTTCGACACTCCCGATCATGCTGATATATTATTTATTTTTCTTTAACTTTCCTTTAACTTTTTGTTTAATTTTCGTAAATATTCTAATTTTTTTTATTTGTTTTTCCTTATATTATATTCTGTTTAGTTTCGCATTTTTCTGACCTTTGGTTTATTTTCATTAATATCATGACATCCGAAGTTTTCTTTGTAATAGTTTGATCGGTTTTTGGTATTTTCTTAATATTTTGATATTAATCATTCCTCAATATTCTGGTTTTATACTTCCCTTTATTTATATTATTATATTCCTTTCTTCTTTCCTTAATGTTCACACTCCACCCACATCTATTGAACAGGTTAAGAGGCTCATCCCTTGTTCCCTGTTTAGGATGTGGTTTCCGGCTTTCTCTTTTCCAATCTTTTCACTAATATGTAGCCCCCTGCACATCAGTGGCGTTACCGCCTTGCTCGGGGTGATACGATTAAAAAAAAAAAAAAAAATATTCTGGTCTTATACTTCCCTTTACTTTATATTATTATATTCCTTTCTTCTTTCCTTAATATTCTGGTCAGGGTAATTTTCTATTTTCTGATCTTCTGTTTATACTTTAATTATATTTTAATATTTTAAATGTCTTTCCTTAATATTCATAATAAATTCTATTTTTTGAATATTTAAACCTTTGTTTCACTTTGATTACTATTCTAATTTTATTTTTGTCTCTTGTTAATATTTTAATTTATTTTTCTTTATTATTTCGAGCATAAATAATTTATAATATAATATTTTAATGTTTTTCTACTTTCCTTAATATCGTGAGGTTGTTCTTTTCTGTTCTTTACGTCCTCTTAATTAGTAAAATTAGTATACTCTAAAGTCTTTTTAGAGGAGAGTCAACCTATTTAGGGTGGATTTGAGCCATCATATTGCTTATTTCAGGAGGATGTATTTGAAAATCAACAGATACTATATGCCGATAAATGTCCTGTTCTTAAACTATATACATTTTTATTATATTAAACGTCTCTAGTTCTTTAGGAGAATTGGACATTTTTTTATATATTATTCAGTGAATTGTTTTAATTAATTGAAGGGTGACGATAATGTCAGAAAATTCTTGAGCGATCTGCAGACATATTAAAAATATGGCAGGACCTCTTTTTCAGTCTTTTTCCAAATTCATTATCTGTGATGATGAAATAGAAACATTCAATATTTGAGAGAATATTTCTACACCGAAAAGAAATTTTCCCTGTGGCAATATATAAAATTGAGATAGCAGCATGACATTTTTAACTCAAGCAAGATATTTTGATTTCGCCAATCATATCTTCTAGAAATTTCTAGTTTCTAAGACATCTTATCAGTAAGATCAATACATTTGCAAACACAAATTTGTTTCAGTGTGTTTAAAAATGTAAGTAAGGGTAAGAAAAAATAAAAAAATAAAACGGGGCAAATCCTGTAGGTTTGCCACTTTGGTGACAGAAACGAAATGAAATCCGATAAAATAAATGAAAAATACAAATAAAAATAAGAAGGAAATGTCCCAGAAAAAAATACCTGCTTTACAAGTCCACCATTATAGGGTCATGAATAATGCTAATATAAAAGTAAACTGGTTAAAGATAACCTTAGTTAAAAATTAAAAAGATAAAGAAAATAGAATTAAAAACGGGCAGTTTTATACAATATAATTAAATTATATGGCTATTAATACAAAATAAACAAGTATTTAAATAAATTTTAATTTTCGATTTATATTTAGGAAATGAAATTTAGATCTATGACGGCATTAACACTAAAACACACACATAATCTTCAAAATCTTACCACATAATTATCATGCGTGTTTCCCTATAGCGGTTACAATTAAGTTGAGAGTTCTATTTTCATTGTGTACCTCCTGATTTTGGTTTTCTGCCATACCTAACTTTAGCTTAGAAAAGCAACATCAATGTGAAAGTTGACCAAATAATAATGAATAATAATAAACAAAGTCTATTCCAATCAAATTAACAGCGAAAGCAATTAGTGAAGCTTTGCTTACGGAATGTTATATCACTGGCAATTCTTCAGAATCGAATTATATTTTTAAATGAAAAAAGATACCTGTTTTTTTAACATCAATAAAGAGGATTGATTAGCTAAATGATATCTGTTTTGGTAAGATTTGCTGAACACTTTTGTAATTTTGGAACACTCTGCTGAAAATCATTAATGGTACCTGCAATCATATGTAATTAAAATTAAAACTTATTTTCAGCTTATTTAAATCTTCTTTTTCATGTCCCGTGTGCCTTCATGGCGCAGGCCATCATGGACTTTCACTTGATTTTTCTCTTTTGTCGCTCTTAGCATTTTCTTCTTGATATCTCTCCCAAACCCCTTTCCGCCATCCATTTGCTCAGGCCTATCAAGTAGGTCTTGCGCTGCTTTCCCTGTCACTCTTTTCATCAATCGTTCCTGTGAATATTAAATTCTACAGGTTCTTCTTCCTCATTTCCTTTCCCAGGGATCTCATCTGTCTCTTCCTGGTGTAAAGTATGAGTTTTATACTTGTTTGCATCCTTCCTAACACCTCATCGTTGCTCACGTGCTCAATCTCTGTCATGCTCAGCATTCTTGTGTAAAATAACTTTTAAGCCTCTCCTTCATCCGTGATGAAATCAACCAGCATTCACTTCCGAACAGAAGAACCTAACCGAGAATTCTGTTAATAAGTGTTGGAAATTTTAGGGAGGTGTTATAGGTTTAAGTATTATGTAAATTGATAAACAGCATGAACAACCATGCATTGAATTTATCGCAACAATAGTTTCACAATCCTAAACGTTAATGAATAATGTTTTAATTTCATATTTTATATAACAACAAAGTTATAATTAGAAACGAATTGATTTTAGTTTATGATTTATTTTCTCCAATCATATACAGAGAATGCAGATTAGTCGCAGTAATGTACTTTTTAATTCAAAATAAGTTATGTTAAGTCGCTCTAAGTTCACGCATGTCATTTAAAACCGGATATTGAAAGAATCAGTCTATGGACCTCAACCTCATACTTATTTTCGTTTTTACAAAATAAATTTTACTGAAATTAGATTCGTGCTTTAGTTTAATTTCTTGATGTTAAAAGAATCTAAGTACAGCATCACTTGCTACCACATTTTTATTGGATTCTATTTTCTTTGTCCATTGTGTAATCTTTTCTATAATAATAACGACCGCTGTATATATATATATACCTCTTGTCACGGTCATAGTGAGAGAGACAGAGAATAATGATGCAGTATCGGCTCAGTTCATTTTCTTTACGAACATTTATTTAGCTTTATCACTAGATATGAAAGATGAAGCCGCATGTTTGCTCTTTATCAGTAGCTTATTATTATATTATTTTTGAAATAATTATCTCGTCGCGAAGTAAGAAAAATACATATCCTCCCTCTTATTATAAAAACAATTGTGGTTATGCTCGCCTGGGTCAATTGAGCACGCTGGCGAAATGGTTGATTTTAAAAAATGTAACAATTCGCCACTACTAATTTGCTACTGGCGTTTGTTTACATTATGTATATAACACGCTAAAGTCTACCTTTATCTGCCGTGGACCGAGAGATTAGGAAGAGACCTTCCGAATTATACCAAATCGGTAGTGATTCAATCCCAAATGAAAGAAATCGGATGTCTAGCTGTACTGATGAGCTGTGATACAACAAAACAGAACTGTATACCGATGAATATATATATATATATATATATATATATATATATTATGAAATTGAAAGAGCAAATTAATTTAAAAACTATCGTTCGTTGCATTTACATAACGCGTGATGAAATGAAACATCTCTTTCTTTTATTTTTGGCAGTTAAAAGAAACGAATAATCCCCCAAAATAAAAAAGAAAATTAAAAAGAACGAGAATCTATATATCATTCAAAGACATTTGCCCCCTGTGCTTGAGTGAAAATCTACATATCATGAACATTTTTAAAAATCAAGTTTTGTTGAACCACAGAAATGAATTAACTGTATTACGTAAACACTGTACATATTTCACTTTAGAATGTAATGAATTATAATGATCTCATATAACTTATGCACTCATATTACATAAACATTATCCTATTTATAATTAATGACCACACAATACTTAATTGTTATTCATAACTTCAATACAGCTTATTATATCATAGTTATTTAATTAAATTTTAACCAAAACATTAAGCCCCTTATACAAAATTCCGTATTATTAAAATTAACATTTTAAAATGTTACTAAAATCTGATCTGTTGTTTAGAATGATTCTGTATACATCTGGATACTATGTGTTTCTGAGACAGAAAAAAGAGTCCATTTATCATGACAAAATTTAACACCCACCTTCTTATGCCCTAATTCTAACATTTGATTTAGTAATTCCGACACACCCCAAATCATATTGTTTAACTTTCTCCACTCTCCCTCCTTAACTTTCTAAATAACCATGAATTTTCTAAAATCAAAAATTTTCAACATGTGTTTCAAAAGATCACTCAAACAAGAATAGCTCTGTTCTGAAACATTAATTTTGCTGTGTATTGATATCAAATATATAAATATATAAAATATAAAATGTTTTATTAACCATTGTAATAAAAATATTACAGTATATATATATATATATATATATATATATATCGCCCCAAGCAAGGCAGTTTACAGCCACTGGCTTGCAGGGCCTACATAGTAGGAAAGTTATGTGAAAGAGAGTCAGAGTGGGTGTCAGAAGCTGCGTAAGAGACGTATGAGAATTCTGATGTGTGTGGAGTGGATAGAGAAAGAAGCATGAGAGAGGATGCAAGTTTCTGAGATAGAAGATGACCATTGATTTTACATTTAAATTCTTGGATATTATAGCTGCCTGGGAAGCAAGTAAACGGAAGGGAAGTCAACAAGCAAGATGTCTAAAAAACTAAAAAGAATTTTCCGGAGTAGAATCTGCGTCTTACATTTTATTGGTTTCAGAGTAAAAGGTTGTGACCTAGTTGTTAGTTTTGTGGCTCGGGTAAATTCATATATAGGTGGTACCAGTGAACTAAGTTCATCGAAGCAGAAATTAATGAAATGCGTATTATATTACGTGTTAGGCATGATTGTGAGTTTCATGCATTTTTCGGTAATCATGAAGTGATTATCATATTATAATGCATACAATAAAATCATACATTGAAAAATTCATGAGCATTATAAAAAAGCACCCAGCAACTTGTAAAACTCTGACAACCAAAAAATTAACTAGACGGCAGAATTCAAATCATACACAAACAAGAAGCTTTCATCTCGGATAAGCTGTATGACATGATAAGCACCCGTTGATTGCTGAAAAAATGCATGAAACTCAGAGTCGAGCGTAAAATGTGAATAATTTGTATATTTATTAATATATATTTATGCGCAGTTTTACATCAATGAACACTATTTCGTTCCCACCTGATTAATATTTGCACACACACACACACACACACACACACACACACACACACACACACACACACACAAACACACACAAACACAAACACACACACACACACGTGTGTATGTGTGTGTGCAGGGGGCTGCATAATAGAGATCATGTTTTAGATAGGAAAAGAGTAAAGACAAAGAAGGTACAGGGAGAGAGAGAGAAAGGGCAAGGGAAGGATATGAACATAGGAGTGAAGACAGTTACGAAAGGGGCGATGGGGAAAGGGATGGAGTTAAATGGAGAAGAGATGGCAATTGACTTTGCATTTAGAGAGGGAATAGCTATTTTCAATATGTCAATTTAAGACATGCATTGCCAACCCCATTTAATCAAAGAATGAGGAAGTTTCTAATGCTGAAAGCGGTGGCTAGTAAATGAACGGTTTGGGGAATGATGGCTATTATAGAGTTAAGGTACAGGAAACTTAGTCGTAATTTCTTTTATGGTAGAGGGATGTATGTGACTTTACCATTGCGTTAGTAGTGATAGGTAAAAGAAAAATTGTTAATACCTCGACAATTTTTAAAATATTCTATTTTGACTGAATGGAAAAATGAGATTTGTATGCCTGTGACCACATATATTAATGATTTTTCTACGTTTATACAGTACTATATTTTGATATTGATATATATATATATATATATATATATATATATATATATATATATATATCCATATCAATATCAAAATATATATATATATATATATGGTGTAGATGTAGAAAAATACAAAGGTGTTTCCTGTACATAAAGTGGTAGGATAACTGTCTAAAAGATCTCTAAATATATATGTGTAGAAATACTTATTGAACAAATATTTGCAGAAATGGAATAACGGGTCTACTTTCATTTCATTTCCACACACACACACACACACACACACACACATATATATATATATATATATATACACGTATGTTTCCCTCCTGTTACGCTCACTGTTTTGTATTTTTGTATTCTTATGTCTTAATGTAATATACTTAATAACAAGTACATCAATATATATATTGCTTTTATTTTAGATGGTATAACGATATAAATAATCTGCCGCCATTTTGGACGGTCCGGGACTATCCATTTATGAATAAATATTCAGCATAAAATAGCTCCCTAATTCTAACATTGTTTCCAAATTGATTAATAAAAACTCTTTCATGGTCATATATATATATATATATATATATATATATATATATATATATATATATATATATATATATATATTTAGTAGTCTTAGTATTATCTGATGGTCAATAATCCTTCATTACAGGAAAAACGATATAATTAGCGAGGTGGGGGAGAAAATGTAATTACAAGTTATATTTTCTTCAAAGAAAATTTATTTAAAACATAGGTAAATATGTTACAATCCTTTTTTCCAATTCTGAAAAGACAGTTAGTGGATATTAGAAACTTCGTTACTATAAATCTTGTCACATAAAAGATTGCCAAAATTTGGTGTCCGTTTAGAGATCTGGATTTTTCGACTGATTTTGGGTTTGAGTTTGAGTTTTGTTTTGTCTGTGTGTCATGTAACAACATGACTTTATATACATATGATCTGCGTTCATATGTATATAAAGTCAAACGTTTAGGTCTTAAAGTCTTATTTTTAAATGTTCGTCTATAGTGAGAAGATTGATTTACTCAGATTTTGACTAACAGTTTTTTATTTTTCTATTTTATAAATCTGAAAATGTGATTTAGTTTTGTATTACTATGTACTGCTGGTAATATATTTCCTTCAGAAATGTATGTTTTATATAAAAGTCTCTATTTTTTAAGTATATGATAGAAAGAAAGAGGTATTTAAGCAAATAATTATTTGATAATTTATGTGAAAATAAGTACAAATGCAATACAAAACCAAACGTAAAACTGCTGGTTTTCACTTGACTTAAACTTAAAATTACATAACCATAATCATTCATTTAAGCCCATCACAATAATCCTTGTACTATTCTTACTTATCATTACTATTATTAGGTGGTTAAAAAATAATGGCCGATTTCAGAAACATAATTTTATATGTGCGTTGTTGAAATCGGAGAGCCGAGTTCAAATTCTAGTTGAATTCGCTCCATTTGCTTACGCTCAAATACTCTTGGGAAAGGCAGTAATCCTCCAGCAATGGGTTAAATTTTAAGACTTATTAGGTCATATAACCTTGGGAGGCAACCAATCTATCGCAGAAAGCAATGTTAAACTACTGCAGGAAAATGTTTGTCCAATCAGTCATGTCTCTTTTGTGACAAACATGTATCACATATGGCAGTTAACTGACTTAATTAATTTTTAATTCAAAAAATAACTGTAGAAATGTTGAAATTAGTTAACATATGAGCCTTGGGAATCTGCACTTTTGCCATCGATATATGAGATTGTTTATTACTTGTTCATAAAATGTTATTGACTGTGATGAAACGAAATCTTTGAGAGCTTCTTCCACCTCCGCTTTGAACCTAAAATTTATACTATTTAAAATAAGCTTAAATGCTTAAAATTATATTTAGTGGTTGAAAGATCAGAAGAATATGGAAGATGTGGTAAAGTCTTGAATCCTAAGTCTATGAGTTTTTGCAACGTCATTTTGCAAAATATATCCTCGCTTTATCGTGGAGCAGAATAGAACCACGTCGTTTCATTAATGCGGATCTCACTTTTTTGCAGGCGTGATGGCATTTCGGCGACTTGTTTGCAGTAAAATTCTGGATGAATGCTCTAATTGGCTTCAAGATGTAGAGAATAACATAATTGGCAGATCACCAGACAGTCACCATAACTGTTTGCCGATGCAAATTTGATTTTCGGAAAGATTTGTGGAACTCATTATTTACCATTGACCTTATCGTTTTCGGTTATTTATAAAGCATAAACTTTTTATCAAAAGTGAGTATAAAGTCAAGAATGTGATCATTGGTTTTAGGCAGAAAGAGCATCGAACACACTGCGAAACGCTTAAGATTTTGGTTTTCATTGAGGTCATGAAGAACAAGTATATCGAGCTGTTTCACCTCGCAAATACTCTGCAGATAGCTGGAGACAGTTGCAACTATCTCACTAAGCGTCTAAAGTATTTCTTTGACATTTTGATGTCGGTTTTGCCCAACAACTGCTTGTAATATTTTGTTGTCAAGACAGCATGTCCGTTTCCTTGCTTCTTCATCTTTAAAAATCTCATCACCAGTCCTGTATTTCTGAAATCATCTTCGGATTACTAGCCGGCCCATCTTCCAAATTTCCGTTAATATTGTCAAATGTTTAGGCGGCACTGTGCCTAAGTTTGAACTCATAAATGAAAAGTAAACGAATATCCTGTTTTATCATGTTCATAATTCAGGGCTTCTGTGTTTCATGAATATTTCTGGCAGAAAATAAGTTAAACATTACTAAAGACCTCATATTTATTATTATATTTAACAAAATTCACCTAACATATATCGTGAATAATGCTTTTCAAAATACAACATTTCGAGCGGACATAACAACATAATATATCCACCATAATACATCAGAGATTTTAGGAAATTTTAAATAAAAAATACAAAAACATATGTACAGATTTTTCAGTGGAGGGCAGGAAAAATTCCAACTAATCCAAATAATGTTTGGTTTGGTTAGATTTTGCCATTTTAAGTAATGAGATTTTCTAGTAAATATTTTAATTTAAATTATATTTATAACGTTTAAGCTTTATCGCACTTTAAAGATATTATAGTTCCGCTATTTCTTTTGTATGTTACGCTGAGCGAGGCAAATCTTAATTACATCTGTTAAATGATGAAAACTTTCAGCTTTGATTGTGAGCAAAGTGCAAGCAGAAAATGATGTACCGGTGTTTGTTTAGCTGAGAAAGACAAATAATAAAATAGAAAAGGAATGAATGAATGAAAGAAATATATGAATTTACCATGAGTTTAACATCAGCTTCAGTAAAATGGAAACCCTTGTCAATTTAAAACCTTTTGATTGCTACACTTTTGCTCCTTTAAATATTAATCTGAATTTATATTTATGATTAAAATATTTTATTATACTCATAAAGATGAACTGTATAAAGATGAAAATTAGTCATTTCCGCGTCTATGGATGTTTTTCAATCTTTTAATTTAGAATTATGATTCTCTCAGAATGCAAATCGAAAAACCTTCCTAATTTCAGTCATAGCTATTAAAACATATTTTCTTACTCAATCCTAGCATGCAACTGCAAATGTTGAAGTTTGTGATTTCAGATGTATTATTTGTTTTATGTGAGACACATTTTAAATAAATGTTGTGGAGTAGAAAAAATACAATTAAGTATGATTGAATTAAAGAATCCGATTAATCAGGTTCAAAATTCTGTCGAATAATTTTATGATAATTTTATAAAATCTAAATTAACTTACTGATTTGCTGTTAATTCGAAATAACATATTTCTTGGAAATACAAGGTGAAAACCAAATTTGTCTTAGGTTCATACCAACGTATTCATATAAGTTAGCCTAGATTAATACATTTTCTGGTTGTTCCGATCACAACAGACGGCACCTTTTATATTATACTAATAATTATAATCGTGTCATTTCTGGTGTTAGAACATTTTTGATGATAATATGTGGTATCGTATAGCCTCTAACAAGTTTTGTTCTTTTTAATACTAGCTGCTCTGTAATAATGTGTCAAATAAGTATAAGTTTTTATACATTCTCTTTTCAATGATTTTGAGGAGTAAAATTTTGTGATAAACCTGAATGTTCTGCTCATAAATTTTCTGGAGTTTTGTTCCTGACATCCAAATTAGCTTGTTAAGTTATATGAATATAACAGCTTTATGTTCTTTGTTAACATCTGTAAATTTCATAATCACAAAGCATGTGTAGTTGATAGCATCACTGCAGTGTCCCTTAAATAATGTGTTGTAGAACAGTTGTTTTTTTTTATCTAAAGTTTGAAATGACCTGTTATTTCTAGCTTTTGCGTTTGTTTGAAATCATCTCCTGTAGAACCAGTCTTTAAGAATGAATTTTAGGTGGGAAATCTGATCCTTCTGAGTCCAATAATATGGATCACACTAGGATCCAGGAAAGCTATACTGTGCACATCACTCTCTCAGTCGATATCATGTGGAATACATACATCGACTATATACTGCTAAGGAAGTGCACTCCGGCGTGGTGTAATGGTTAGCAAGCTTGACTTGCTAAAATTTACTACAACTGAGTAGTGAATTCCAACCTCACTGTGTACCCATACTTTCGGTCTTGTACCACATCTACTCGGCGCTTAGTGAATCAACTATCTACTGATAAGAGACTGAGTGTCTGTAACGAGTAAAGGGAGTTCTGTTCTCGTCAAAAAACTTCTTGCACATTAGTAAGTATAATATTCGTCCCTGCATTGAGTATTGTTGCCATATCTGGTCAGTTGCACCTGCTGTTTATCTCGGGGTTCTTGACAATATCAAGAGAAAGATCTGCGATGTTGCTGGTCCTGTTTTGGCTGTTCGACTTCAGCCTCTCTCTCAACGACAGAATGTGGTTTTCCTCTGTCATCCTACAAGTATTTTTATGACTTTTGCTCTGACGTGCTTTATGCCCTGGGGCAGCTAGATTAGCAACTAGGTTCCACCATTTTACTCTCAAAATAGACAAATATAACAGTTACTTCTACTCGCACTTTCCACTTGTGGAACTTCTTTGCCCATACATCATTCCCTGATAGCTACAGTCTTCAAAAGTATAAATGTAACGTCAATTACCGTCTTTAACGTCAATTGACTTCCTCCTCTGAAGCCTTTCTAAACCATCACCTGTACTGTTTTCTTTTCTGTCTTTCGTCTCTTTTCATTATAACTGTCTGCCCACCAGTGGCAATACTGTTTGCTTGGGGTGAAACGATTATAAAAAGATAACGACCTATTAAATTTGTACTAATTTTACTGCAAAATAGTACAGGTTAAAATCTACTCAGAATTAAGTATTTTACTTCACTGTCTTTCTTCGAATAAGCAATATGGCTTTCGCCTCTATAGCCCAGCTGCTGATGTATTAACGTATATTGCTCAAAGAATCTGTTATGGTTTAGATCAGAATGATGAAACGTGGACTGTTGCTTTGGATATCTCGAAGGCATTTGACAGGGTTTAGAGATGATCTACAACACAACTTGAAAGCTTATTGTCTTTCTGTCTTTTGCAACTTTTTCATTAATTTTCGAGAGGAAAGTTGTCTGGAACAGTTACTATTCTAGTACATATTGCATTCATACTGGTATCTGCCAATGACTTTATATTTGGGCGTTAGTAATTTGCATCAGCCTATTTCTTTAGTTCTCTATTTGGTTGCCATACTGATTACAATTTCATTTTAAACTGTCTTCATGGTCTATCTGATTGGTCTGATAAGGTCAAATTGGCTGCTTATCTAAAGAAATAGACTACGTTCTTTTCTTAACTAGGACAATAAATATATCACAAACCACTACTTTTATAGTTTGAGAGGACCCTTTTCACCTTCTATCAACAAAACAAACTCTAACTTTCAGGAAAGTGACATTTTGCATCTTTTCGCTGACATGAAGATGAAAAATTATCTCCAATGTGTTGCCAGGTTAGCTGTTAGGAATGTTGGTTTACTTATGACACTTTCGGCCGGGACTGGCTGATCGTCCAGTTGTGACGCTCGTTCTCATTGACGGTCGTAACGGTCCCAGTTGTGACACTGCTACCCGGCTGAAAGTGTCACAAATGGTTGCCGTGACCAAGGATCATGCCTGAGTTACCACCGAACAAGTCGAAAACCCTCGACCCCGAGTTATCACCGAATGAGTTGAGGACCCTGGCAGAGCTCGTCGGAGAAAACAAATACGAGGTGAGACACATTTTTTGTTCTCCCTATGGTTTTGATGACTTGCAGAATTTCAGTCTATCGATTTCCTTCTCGTTTCTCATTGATTGCTGGTTGTATTGTTTCAAGGTCTAATCACGGAAAGGAACAGGGAATGGCAGGGTCGCAGATAGACGATAGAGAACACAGATCGGCCGAGGACTTGCTTAGTCTTTGTGGGTAGCCAAGGGTGCCGATCCCTGGGGGAGAGAAAGTGTTAAAATCTGGTTAGCGGCCGTAGATAAAAGTCAACTACACTACGGGCCGGCTGGGAGAAAGACGGTATGCCTGGAAAATGAATGGGAAGAGGAGAATGAGATACCCCTCTCTCAACTCCGAGAAAAATGAAGGAATGAAAGAGTATTGGACTACCATTCGACAGAGAAAGAAGAGGTCCAGATTCCACAGTCGAAAATATCTGGCCGATTGTTAAAAGAACAATCGGCGGTAGCACTGGCGAAAGAGAGCCAGGGGGTGTGGGCTACGTGAGAGCCCCGAACAACCGGAAAGGGATTATCCCCATGGTGACATTGGTGGTGGAGGGCCTCACTGGGAGAACAGAAGTCAGAGGGGTCCTCGTAGTAGTCCCAATGAGAGGCCGCTGCTGCCAGCAGCTATGTTTGAGTGGTCAGAGAGATAGCGAGAGATAGGCCTTAAAAAGAGTAGATCTTTATTTCTGTTGTGGGTGTCGGACTCGATGTAGTTGCTAAATTAGATATAGAGTGAGGAATGGCGAGGTGAATGTCAGTAGGAAGGTGTTAGAAATATACCCTGTGTACTACGAAATTCACTGGAAATATTATTAGCTGAGGTTGCTAATGTATAAAAATAAGACCGGTGTAGGGTGAGGAATATTAGCTGAGATTTCTAATGGAGATAAAAATAACCTGGTATAGAGGAAAATTTAGCTGAGGTTGCTAATGAAGAAATAATTAAAAGAGCCCTGTATATGGTGAGAAATAATATTAGTTGAATTGGCTAATGTTGAAATAATTGAATAAAAATAGCACGGTATAGGGTGAGGAATATTAGCTGAGATTTCTAATGGAAATAAAAAGAGCGGGGTAGGGTGAGGAAAAATTAGCTGAGTTTGCTAATGGAAAAACAAATGAGCCCAAAGGTCAGGAAGATAATAGGAGAAGGAACCCTGTGGAATGAGAAGGACTGTGAATATATAAAGATGGCGGAGAAGGAAAGAGGATGAAACGAAAACCCATTGCGGTAGATACAATGACGGAATAGCTAGACAAACTATGAAGAAGCCTTAGAATAAAAGCCGAAACTTCGTAGGATAGAAACCGAATCAAGTAAATGAAATTAGGAAAAATGAATATAGGTGGGCGTAGTTGAATAGGCTCTGCGTGGTGAAAAGTCGTGTCCTGTAGGATAGCGACCGCCACTGCGGCAGACTGTCCAACTGTCGAGTGAGTAGGGCGTGAAACCCCAGGTCAAAGGTCGACGCGCGCTTGTCTAAAACAATCACCCTACAGTTAGTAATCCGTTAGAAGAGAAATGAAAGCTAGTAGGGAACAGAAGGTCGAAAAGATAATACGAGAGATTAATTAAATGAGAAATTAACTGAGAAAACAATACAGAATTGTGGAGTCAGATAGCAAGGAAAATACCCAAAATTATTTTAAGGCATGATCTAGGTGGATGGTAAGGAGATATTCTAATAAATGGGTTAGCAGTATTAGGTACTTTAATATTCATACCCGTAGTAGTAGCAGCAGTATGAAAATGTTGAGCGAGAATCGATTTTGGAGAATTTTTGCAGGTTATAATGAAAAATAAACAAACAAAAAAAAAAAGGAGTTACCATATGGTGCTTGTATTCATGAGGAACCAACCCCAGCGGTGCGGAGAAGAACAGTGTCCAAGAAGAACAAGTCCTGAAAAAAAAAACCTCTATTCACACACACACACACACACACACACAAACACGCCATAATTTTTGTTCTTTTTCAGGTTGACAGTAGAGACTTTTGTTGAAATTGCGTATTTAGCTTTGAATAAAATTTAGACATGACCGAGAATGAAAAAAAAAGAGAACTTTTTCCAGTTGTCTGCAAAAATTTTTGATCAAAGGAATTTTTATTGAAATTGCATGTTTAGCTTTGAATAAAATTTAGACAGGACCGAGAATGAAAAAAAAAGGAACATTTCCAGTTGCCTGCAGAGACTTTTCCATTAAATTTGCATGGTTTGGTAATAAAATGCGTTATTGAAATTGCATGGTTAGTTTGGATACAACGTAAATGAACCAAAGATGGAAAATGAACCAAAGATGGAGAATGAACCAAAGACAAAAAAAGAACTTTTCCAATTGAAGAGACTTTTATTTTTGGTAAATTACTTTTTCCTTGTTGAATATGCATGGCTGAAAAAAAAAACAAAGAGAAAAAGAGGATCTAGTAATGTTGTGTGACTCGGATTTTTGGTGTCATTTTAATGCTTAAAATGACACGATGAATAATAGAGGGGTGTGACACTATCCCCTGCGAGGATACCTTCCCCTCTCCCGTGGGGGATATTTTCCCTTGTTTGGTTTAGTACAGAGGATAGAGAGAAATTGATATTAGCCATATTATTAGTTATGCTTTATTGTAATATGCGATGTGAGCTTAGGTAAAAACTATTTTAATACTATCAAATACTTGTAAAATCCGTGGAATATCAAATTTAGCTATTTTTGGGAAAGAAGAGGTAAAAATATAATTTTTCTTCTTTCGTGTTTGAAGCGGATACTTTTTGATAACCATAATAAAATGTCAGGATTATTTGATGGTGTCAGGCGGGGTTAAAGTCCCTCAATAGATTTTTCTGGGAACAGAAATCTGTGGGAAACTGAATCCGACGTGAGCTGTCGATATCTCATTCGTCGAAGCTAACCCCTTCCGCAGATCAAGTTGTCGGAAAATGATTTCATTGGCCCAGGACTTCAAGTCTGCTAAATCCCCTCAATGGATTGAAAAGGGTTATAAAAATCTGGACTCGGCGTGAAAAATCAGTTCTTCAGTTGTTTTTTAGAGCTTTTTGATGTCAGCAGCTGTGAGAAGCAGTTTTTGGTTTTGGGTTATCTGAGTAGCAAACAGTCTAAATATAACGACTGTGGAAAAAGGTTCTCAACAGCAGAGCCATGACCACGGCTAAAGAGTTAATGTCGAAGGAAGCCTGCCGCCGATTAATTTAAAAAGTTAATATTGGATAATGCGCCTCCGATAGGAATCCTGTAAAAACGTTATTGTTTTAAAACTTAATTGGGAGAATTAAAATTTCTAATTGTTCTCGACTAAAAGCCAACACTGCTATGAAAATAATTTTTAAGGGAGTAGCTGGGAGGAAGCCTCTAGACGACAGGGAAACCAACCCCACACCGTCGCCGCCATCGCCAACATTAAACCCGTAATCACCGCCATTGACCACATCTGATTCGGCAAATCCCGTCAAGTTCCGACAAGAACCCGAAAGATCTTTATTATTTTTTAACACCACCTAAAAAAAAACGGACAGCTCCAATTTAATAGAATACGGAAAAGACTTTAGTGAAAATTTGAAGAGCTTTGTCTACTTTAACGAAATATAGAAAATACATTTCTATTTAAGTATTGAAAGCTCTGAGATTTTTAAACTCTCTCTCTCTCTCGCTCTCGCTCTCTCTCTCTCTCTCTCTCTCTCTGTTGTAAACCACCATTCTGACAACTGTATTGTCTGCTTCTGTGAAAAAAAAAAAAGACATTGTTTTTTTGTTAGACTTTATTCATTTATTTTATTATTGTTTATTTCGGTGCCGTATTTATTTTTTTAAACCACGAGTGTTCACCAGTGTCCGGACTGGCTCTAAAAGGCGACAACTAAAATTGCACGACGCGACCTCTGGGATCAATTCACAACGTTGGACAGTGGCACGTTGTTGCAAGATACGTCTTGTAAACCACCTTTTGTGACGAAATCATCGGACAGAATCGTCACGATCAACAACAGCGACTAAAACAACCGGCCAGCCGCGTGGCAGTGTCACAACTGGGATCGTCACGACCGTCAACGATAAAGAGCGTCACAATTACACAGTCAGCCCCGGGCATAGGGCGTCACACACTGTGTTTTGCTAAATAATAATTTTTGCACAATATTTCTTACACATTTAAAATTTAACATTTCCTGGCATGTATAAAGAATCAGTGTTACATTTGGTTTGATAGTTCTGGTATATATTTAGAATTTTTGATAAAATCCAAAGAAGAATCTGCAATTTTATTTTATGTTGCACCTCGGCTTCACTCACTCATAAATCGAAATACTCTCCGACGAAAAAAACATTGTTCAATTGTTACATATCTACCCGTAAAAGAATCGTTACATATAAATATCTTAATTTTGTTGTTATCGATGTTTCATTTTAGTCCGGATAAGATATTCATTTAACGAGTCAATATATCTACTTCAACAACAACAAAAATGATTTATTTATTTTGAAAAATAGTTAATGAAATTAGTAATTTATCGAACTATTAATATGGATATATCATGGAATATTCTTAATATTGCACACAACCATAAGTATCATGATTGGATCTAAGGGCTGTATATTGGTTTCCAACAATTAAATAATATATATATATATATATATATATATATATATATATATATATATATATATATATATATATATAAGCACTGTATATAATTAATTTTAATTTTATGCAATTCTCTGGCGCTGGATCAGTTTGATGTTTATTTTTTAATAATTAATATTAATAGGATCTCCTTTGGGGTTTTGACATTAAGAACCTTTCTTACATATATATATATATATATATATATATATATATATATATGTAAGAAAGGTTCTTAATGTCAAAACCCCAAAGGAGATCCTATTAATATTAATTATTAAAAAATAAACATCAAACTGATCCAGCGGCAGAGAATTGCATAAAATTAAAATTAATTATATACAGTGCTATATATATATATATATATATATATATATATATATATATATATATATATATATATGCTTTTCTTGACAGTATTTATTTATTTCTATTATATATATATATACATACTATTTGATATTTCAAACCGATCTCGATGATTATGAAAGGCCGAGGCCGGTCTGAAATATCAAATATATATATATATATATATACATCTTGTTAAAAAAAAACATTTTTAACTTAGAACTTTTTAGTAGTTTTTCTATACATATTCAGACAGTATTTTTAAAAATCATAACTCCCGTGGACGTATGCTCATTTCACCTGGTGAAACTAACTTCGTATCCTCGGCGATCGTAATCATTATGATAAATTAGAATTATTTGTTTGAGTGTGTTGTGTTTAAATACAACGGAAGTAGAATGATAAATTAGAATTATTTGTTTGAGTGTGTTGTGTTTAAAAACAACGGAAGTAGAGGTGGCACAAAGAAACAAAAAAAAACGAAAATAAAGAAAGAAAGGAAAAGAGCAAGAAGAATAGAAGAAAGAGGAAGTAAAAACTGTGTCGGATTATCAGACCGGTAGAAGCGCCGGCAAGTGGGGATAAGTTAAATATTAATACATTAATAAAAATAAAACACGCAAAAAAAACCGGGAATTTAATCTATAATGTAAGTAAATGTTATTGCTAAAAAGAATATTAAATTTCTTTTTTTTTTACTTCTATCTCTTTCCCCACTTTTTTATTCCTTATTTATTTTTTAACGTAAGCTATTTGGATTATAACATTATTTAGACCGCTTTTTGAGATTAAAACGAAAAAATAAATTGCAATAATTTAAAAACTGCGGCTAAAACACGACATTTTGCTTTTCTAAATACATTTTTTTTTATTTTGTTAGTGTATCTACTTCGGATTCTCCCACCCCTCTTTGCCAGCGTTTTCTCTTTTGCCAATCTAGCACACTCTTTCCTTCCTCTTTCATCCTTTCCTCCTCTTCCTTTTTTCTTTCTTCCTCTCCAACTTTATCGTTCTTCCTTTTCCCTTTTTTTTTTCGCCATCCCTACTTACGTTGCTTTTACACACAGCACAATGAAACAAATAAATTGTAATTTATTATAATGATTACGATGGCCAAAAGTATGGGGTTAGTTTAACCCGTTAAAATGGCCATATGATTTCGAAAGTTTTGAATTGTTTTCAAGCATTTTTATATGGAACAGGATATTTTTGTTATAATGGATAAAACGTCTAGTTTGATACCAAAATTTAAGACTGCTGAAACTTCCTATTCTCCGTCAAATTTAATGGTTATCGGTAAGGAAATAAGAATGGGCGATCCGAGTTCAAATGTTTGTTCATCCTTTTTTGTTCACTTCGTGCTAATGGTATTTGAACCTCTTCTATGTTATAAGTTAAATAAATGGTCAGCTTGTGATCTCTTGTTTAGGTTGCCATCAATTTTAGAAGAAGGAACTTTCTGAATTCAATCCTGACGAGGGATGTATAGTAACTTACTGAAACACTATTAAATATTTATTTTATTTTTCTGGAAAGTGTTTATACCTCTATACAAGACGTTTCTAGTATAATTATCTGCCTGTTAATGTAGGGGTTCACTTCTATGATTGGTCTATTAGACTTTCATACGTAGAACTCTGTACAATAACCCATACACAGCGGACATGTAATTGTGCCTCTGCATGTATGTGGCAATCAAGAAAATTGCGAAATATCACCTGACATTTGAGATGAAACAGCGTTGTGTTATATGTAAAGCAATGTTGATAAATTTTCACGTGTTTTGCAAGTGGCAAGGCTGTTCATGCTGAAGTCGTTGGATTTCTCTCGTGGAGATGTGTCAACTCTAATGTGTCACCTGTAACGTAGCACAAAATGCATTCACAGGTTTTGTATAGTATCAGCCCACTACAAATCATACTCAGGTGCCCAGCATTCAGTCAGTCAGTAAAGTGCCATGCGGGATACACGCTTGAGCGATCATGTCTCGAAAGAGACATGACTGACTGGGCAGAAGATTGTCCCGCAGTAGGTTGCCATTGCTTTCTACAGTAGACTGGTTGATAGTCAAGGATATAGAACACTTTTGTTTAACCCATAATTGGAGGGAAAAGACATATTAATGCCTTTCCCATTTGCACGCAAGTGAATGCAACGAATTCAACTGGAATTCGAACTCGGCTTTCCGATTTCTCATACCGAGCCGATATTCACTGCACCACAACGTACATACTAGCATTATCAATGCTAGGATATGCATTACTAATGCAAAACTCGGAACGTCTATATGGGCTATTGTCAGAGTTATCTAGCCTTCCGAGGACACATGTCGCGATGTGGTGCATGAGGGCATATAATGACTGACGAGGAAATGACCGTTCATGTCGGTGCACGCACAAGAGCAAAATAGTGCTCTGATGAAAAACCAATATTAAACAAGCTGAAACATCCAGATGAAGCTGATATTCTCTGCATTCTTTATTTTTAGACAAACATTTTCGATCAAGATAAAATCACAGTGAAACGGAGAGATGGCAACTGTTTCAAAGTAGATCTTTCAGTTTTTTCCATGTTATAAACCCCAACTTCCCAGGTTTGGTTTTCGGGGTGGTAAGTAATGTAGATGATATGGTGCTGATTGCAGACACGGAAAGGAAACTACAAGACCTCCTACAGAAGTTAGCTGTGGAGAGCGACAAAAAGGACTACAAATAAACTTTAAGAAAATTGAATGCATGGTCATCAGCAAAAGGTGCAACCCAAAATATCAAATGCAGGTGAGGGATACCAGAATCAAGCAAGTACAAAAATTTAAGTACCTAGGAAGTGTTCTAACAGAAGATGGAAAGTGCGACACAGAGATGTGAAGGCGAATCGGCAAGGCAAAGGACACGTTCCAGAAGCTGAGTAAAGTACTAACACACAGGAATATTTCACTAGAAACAAAGAAAAGAATGCTGGATTGCTATGTGATGTCAGTTCTTCAATATGGCAGTGAATGCTGGACAATATAATCGAAAATGAGGACAAAACTGGAAGCAGCGGAAATGTGGTTCTACAGAAGGATGCTACGGATATCATGGACTGAGCATGCAAGCAACGATGAGGTGTTTGAATGAATGGCAACAAAAATGAAATTAATACTGAGCATCAGGAAGAGACAACTGAAGGAAAGAGAGCCTGGAGAACCTGATCCTGACTGGGCAGAGAGAAGGAAAGAGAGACAGAGGAAGGCAGCGGATAACATATTTGCTGGGCCTGATCACGTGGATGACGGAACGAGGGTTGCCAGGAGTAACAGGAACAAACATACTAAGAGCCACAAGGGATAGGGAGACGTAGAGAACCAGGATCGACTACGTCCTGAAGGGACAGGGCACATAGAAGAAGAAATATATGTAGGAAACATCATATCACCCAATATTTTAACATTTTTGTTGGGTGAATGCTGCTGGCTAAACAGCAATAGAAAAAATAGAATTGAAGCCGTAAATAGATCTTGCATCCGATCTTGATCAATCAAATTCTGTGGAAGAAAATTTGCTGATATCTACTAAATAGATTGCAAAATATAATCTGAAATAAATGGTACTGGATACAAAGCTACATAATTGACTGTAATATGTATATATTCAATAAATAACAACACATAAAAAACACAAATCATTTGAAAAGCATTTGTAAAAAAAACAGTTTTCAGAGTTCTAACGAAACAATTTATAAAATACAGTTGAAACGCAAGCTATAATTATTGTTGGAGTCTAACAAAGACATTAATTGAAGCAAAATTGTCAAATTTATTTATTACAAAATTTAACTTAATTATACGTTCTGGAGAAATAAATTTGGCATGATTATGGCGCCGCTCAGTTTCATGAACAAAGAAATGCTGCACAGTGCTGTTTCCCTAATGGCGACTAGATTTTTGAATGTTTCAACATCACATGTTATGGGCGCCATGGATTGATTACTGTCATACTAAATTAGGGAGGCAAGGGAGACCTTAATGTCTTTTGTACGGATATGGGTCTAAAGGAATCAATATTTAGAAAGAAGCATAGATATGTACATCTCAATAAGAAGAAAACCTATAACATTCTCTGTATG
This sequence comes from Ascarosepion bandense, assembly GCA_037127315.1. Classification (NCBI taxonomy): domain Eukaryota; kingdom Metazoa; phylum Mollusca; class Cephalopoda; order Sepiida; family Sepiidae; genus Ascarosepion; species Ascarosepion bandense. The sequence continues at coordinate 77,023 of JBBBDQ010028484.1, forward strand.
ACATTCATTTATATATATATATATATACATATATATATATATATATGTGTGTGTGTGTGTGTGTGTGTGTGTGTGTGTGTGTGTGTGTGTGTGTGTCAGCACGCGTGTGTGTGCAATTCTGCAAATATGACTGTAAATACATTGATATAATATGAAAGTACTACAAATCTTACCTTTTTTCTAATAAGTTAATTGTAAGGGCTGTATCTATTTATTTTCTCTCTCTCTCTCTCTCTCTCTCTCTCTCTCTCTCTCTCTCTCTCACTCTATGTGCGTGTGATTTTGGGTATATATATATATATATATGTGTGTGTGTGTGTGTGTGTGTGTGTGTGTGCGTGTGTGTGTGTGTGTCTGCGTATGCGTGTGTATTTTTGTAAAAATAAGAAAAAGAAGGAAATTACTTTTGTCTGGTAAACACGATTAATTTTGTCTTAATAAATAATTTTATTTTTCAGTTCTATCCTAATTTTTGTACGTACCAGAGCACGTATATATATATATATATATATATATATATATATATATATATATATATATATATTCCCATCCTTTATATATATATATAAAGAATGAGAAATGTTGTGTATCTAGTACACACATTCAAATGCGCGCACGTACGCTCAGAAAATGTCTTATTGAAAAGTCTACATAAGTCTGATACAGAAAAACATTTATTTTGAGATGATATTTTAGACGATAAAACACATTAGACAAGTTACTGTCAGGTAGATATATATAAAATTTTTATCATATATTATCGTGTGTATGCAGAAATATATATGCATAAATACCCCGATATATCTATTTAACATTATGGTGCTAGGGAGGAAATTTCTTCTAAATTACGCATAAATTTAAAATAACAGTGCCATCTCATTTTAATAAATACACTTATAACAATTATTCAAATTATTCAAAATATCTTGAAATACTAAAGAGTCTTCTGGACGGCCTTTTATTTGAAGTTTCTGAAAGCTGTCATAATTCTTTTCGTCAGTTCATCTTTGGTTTCACAAAACATTTTTGTCTCTCAATCAAATGCTGCCGACACTATCAATTGTGTTCAGTCTAAGGAGTTACATAGACAGTTAGAGGCGATAGTTTAGTCCATCTACTCCAATTGAAAAAAATGTTAGAAGATTGGAAAAGAGAAAACCGGAAACCGCATTCTAAACTGGAAACAAGGGACGAGCCTCTTCACCTGTTCAATAGACGTGGGTGCAGTCGCATTATTTGTCTAATCATCATCATTTATCCATCACACCCAGATGGTGCATAGGGCAGCAACTCTTTGTTGCTGTTTCTTTAACAAAGTTTTTTTTTACGGGGCAGGGTTGTTAGCCCTGCACCCAACCCCCAAATCCTCAAACCTAAAGGACCGATGGACAATTCTTGGTCCTTACGTTTACAGCACCTGGCATTCCCAAATGGTCACCCATTAAGTACTGACCAGGCTCGATGTTGCTTAACTTTGGTGAGCGGACAGGAACCGGTGAATTCAACACGATATAGCCGTAGACTAATTTCTCTCATACTGAATTCTAATTTCATGGCATGGTGCAGAGTCCACTTAACAGATATGTTCGTTCTGCAGCTTCCAGTGCTAATGCTAAAAATTACAGCATGCCGTTTACAAATATTTGGAGGAGTGAATTGCGTCATGGCGCTCTTTTGCCACACACGTTGCTTACAATTTATTGCAATCGACAAATTAAAAAACGCGCATTCACAATATTAAAATGAATTATGGTAACAGATTACCAACCACACCCTGTATTGATTCCTTAAACACATACAAACATACAATATATATATATATATATATATATATATATATATATATATATGTATATATATATATATATATATATATATATACAGATATATATATATATATATATATCACATCCAACATTATATACAATTAAAATTACACATCTCCTCACAAAAAAATGATCTAGCCATCGATCTATCCATCTAGGTAGATAGATAGATTATTATATGTGTACGACAAGTTTTGTTTAGTAGTAGATCGATGGGTGTAATCTTTTAAGTGGATTAACGTATTTGTGTACAAGGAATCTTCAAAGATATATGTTCATATGCGTGCGATTCAGATGTTAAAGATGTGGAAAATAATTTATATACATGCATATATATACGTGTGTGTGTGTCTGTGTGCTTATAAATATAACATCTTGTTCTATCGTACCACTTTCCACCATTGATAGTTTCATACAAATTAATCCATAAAAAGTCTATCCACACCGAGGCACACAAACTGAAATCATCTCGAGAATATTATCCGCCTTCTGCTTTTGTATTGATAAATATTTTCCGTACGTTTTAAGTAATCCTTTTTTTATGGGGAATTTTAAAAAAATAATCTCAGAAAATACACAGAAAAAAGACTGACTTTTAGGCGTCGTTTTTTAAATCGTTTTTTTTATTCGTTCCCCATTTGGTTGGAATTTTTCACCACTTATTTTTGCAAGTTTATTTTCCAATATATATGTATTTTTTTTACTTTATCAATAGAGAAAACGAGGCAGAAAGATAATGAAATACTTCTACGAAGAAAGCTGCGCAATTTGGGTTCTTCTGCTATAGAATCATGATCCATTTTTGGGTAGACCTATCCATTTGTTCCGTTTGAAAAAAAATGATAAACAAATTTCAAAAAAATCATCGGTTATCATAATTTTTTTCCGATTTGTCATATTTCAATACTTACGCATAAAAAGAATTTCATTCTTAAGACTAATCTATAATATTTCCCTTCCCACCGCCTGTTTTCTTCATACAGGATTTTCTCGACTCTTCTTTGGAATGATTTCTCCAACTGTATATACTTATATTTGTATTCTTCCTCTCTAACTTGATTTCTACTGAGTTACATAACTACATTACAGTATTCAACTTTTTCTGCTTTCTGAAGTTATGCGAACAATAGAGAGTAAGTAATTTATATATAACCGTTAAAATGTTCTGTCTGTTTACTGAAGTATAGCCCAAGCCACAGTAAGTATGGAACATCTTTTATGTACCCTGTTCATACAGGGCAAGGTCATTAATGTTGCTTACAATTTTATTATACGCTGTGGCTTTTACTAAAATTTGTTGGTGCTGGTATAGTATATGGCTTACCTCTTTGATTTTAGTATAGTACTTGGCCTACCCGTTGTGAAGGTATCCTACCTCAGTAAGAGTATATTTATATATATAATTATTTGGGTATTTAGTGAAACTAATTATTTTACGTAAAATCCACCATTACCAGACTTCATTATAATACGCTTTTTAAGGTAAGCCACTAACTATATCAGTGACAGAATTTTGCCGACCTCATTCAAAAGGTAGGCCACATACTATATTAGCATTGAATTGTTTTATTGTTGCCACTCCTAACCTCTTTGCCCCAATCGTTTTTCTCACACATTATGCTTAAATGCCACGCTGCTTTCCACTTAGACATGCATTCAGTATATTTCGTGTGTATCATATCACCGAATCCCTCATTATTTTATCATGGGATTTCAACTCATTCTTTCAAATTTTAGGTATAAGTGTTCTTTATTTTTTTTTATTTTACTTTTGAAACTTTGACGTTTTCACTCTTTGATATTATTTTGACCACACGTCTCTCCTTCCTCTAAGAGAAAAGAATCTGTCCAGCATACACCGCCATATCAAATAACAAATATTACACACCGCTATTTTTATTCTTTCTAACGATATGTTCCGTTTCATAATTGTTTTAGATATCCTACATATTTTAATTTTCAGTACTTGATTGATTTTGGTGTCTTCCTTTCGTAGTTTGCATCTACTTACTTATAGCTTAGGTTCAGGCATCTCAATCCACGTTAATTTATTACTTTCTCTAGGTATCCCTGTATTTTTATTTCTTGGTCTAATATCAAAAGAGTGAGACCTGCACATGCTATGTTCTTATATTTATGACCGCCAATAACGAATCCTGGTTGAATTCTCAAAGGAAGTTCTATTCTAACAACCTCTATTCTCGCACTGTTATCCTATGAAAATCTCTTCAAATTTGTTTTTTCGTCACTTTAACCTAAAACTTTCAATGTGATTAATGTCATGTCAATTGCTAACTTCTGTCTTGCTGGATCCTGTATATATTCCTCAATATATCCTTATCCTTCTCTTTCAACTCTTCTTGCCTCATAGTAGCATTATAGTCGTGTATGGGTTGAAATGATTAAAATTTAATCTAACAGCTTATCTAAAATAATAATTTCTACAAAATCAAGGTCATCTAACAGTTTAAACTGTAATTTATCCCTCACATTTTTTTAATCATTTCACCCCGAGCAAGGCAGAAATGTGCGGGATGACTACATAACTGTAAAAAGATTAATTAGAAAAGAGTGAGGAGTACAAACTAGTTAGAAAGAAGCAATAGAAAGCTGAGGATGCAGGTGCGATGACAGATACATAGGTGAAGAGAGATGGAAGGTTATACGGGGGTGGGAGAGAACTAGAGTCCGGTGGTCAGTTGATGAGTATTGACTTTGCATTTAAATTTCTGGAGTTTGTAGCCGTCATAAAGCAAGAATATGGGAGCGAGTTCCAGAGGCGGGAAGTGCGAGAGAAGAAGCTGCAGGAGTAGAATTGTCGTCTGCATTTGGCTAACCTGACTGTGAATGGGTGGGACCCAGTTGCGAGTCTGGTTGCACGAGTAAACACCTGTTGAGGAGGCACCAGTGACTTAAGTTCGTCCGAGCAGAAGCCATGAAAGTATTTGTAGAACAGACAAAGGGAGGCCACATTTCGACGGTGAGGAAGTGGCTGCAGTCGAGCCGCCATGCCAGTACCTATCACATTACAGACTCTCCTTTAGAGCCTGTCAAGAATACTGAAGAGAACGGCAGGGGCGCCTGACCATAAATGGCAGCAGTACTCCATGCATGGACAGGATGGTTGACTTGTATATATGCAGGATGGATTCAGGCGGAAAAAACATCCTGGATCGACATAGTGACCCAAACTTCTTAGCAGTAGATTTTGCTATGGATTCAATATAGTGGTTCCATTTGAGGTCTGAGGACAGGGTAAGGCCGAGGAGGCGTAGTGTATTGCTCTCAGGTAGAATCGCTTGATACATGCTTATGGGAGGCAGGAGAGGTTGCCTGTAATGGTTGACAGAAAACGCATTTGCATATAATTGATACGTATGCGGGGTTTGTCTTCTACATTACACAGTCTGAAACTATATGCAAATAAGTACTGTGCGGCATGAGAAACAATAATGAATCAATGTTGAAACAAGAAAAAGGTGCGTTACAAAAAATCTGTGACGAAATGTGTTAAAAAATGTTGATAAAAATTTTATATTTTTTAAATATTCTTCAAGAACAGGGCTTTGCTTTAAATGAATGTACACGCTATTAAAGTTTCATAGGCAGGTGGTTTTATAAAACGAAAATATATGGAAGAAAATGTTTTTTGCAATCAATAAATAAGTGCTTGATTATTCTTGCATGATCATAGATAGATAGATAGATAGATAGATAGGCTGCAATTTTGTTTCAAACATTTTTTATTAAATATGGACAAAAAGATATATATATATATATATATATATATATATATATATAGGTCTACTGCTGATATACTAACGACCATCACCGAGTACATATACCAGACACTCGACAGGAATGGCGAAGCCTGAACCGTTGCATTGGATATATCTAAGGCGTTCGACAGAGTTTGGCATGCTGGCCTTCTATGTAAACTGCGGAGCTATGGTATAACTGGACATTTGTTTCAACTAATCCAGTCATTCCTCTCTAACCGCACAAATAATGTGGTATTAAACGGACATGCCTCTCAGAACTACCATACAATCGCAGGTGTCCCCCAAGGCTCCATCTTAGGTCCTACACTCTTCCTGATATACATTAATGATCTCCCTGATTCCATAAGAGCCCAAATAGGTTTGTACGCCGATGACACCACAGTTTACTCTCGCCTCCTACAAAAATCTGGTGTAGGCGTCAAAGCTAACCTCGCAGCCGAGATTGAAAAAGACCTCCAATCCATATTGGACTGGGGTAAGAAATGGTTAGTAACTTTTAATGCTTCTAAAACGAAGCTACTCTCAATTAACCATCATCGACAATCTCACCTACCTCCCATTAGCATGGACCAGGCTTGCCTCCCAGAGAGTAAAACACTACGCCTCCTTGGTCTCACACTTTCAGCGGACCTCAAATGGAATGACTATATCGAATCCATTGATAAATCCGCTACTATGAAAGTCGGTTCTCTGTGTAGGGCCCGGAAGTTTTTCCCGTCTGAATCTATCCTGCACATTTATAAATCTACCATCCGCCCGTGCATTGAATACTACTGCCATATCTGGTCGGGTGCCCCTGCTGTTCTCCTCGGGCTTCTCGATAAGGTTCAGAGGAGGGTCTGTAATGTGATAGATACCGACTTGGCAGACCGCCTGCAGTCTCTCTCCCACCGGCGCGACGTGGCTTCCCTGTGTCTATTCTATAAATACTTTCACGGCTTCTGCTCCGTTGAACTTAGATCACTAGTGCCCCTTAAATACGTATTTGAACGAGATACTAGATTAGCAACTAGATCCCACCCTTTTACAGTAAAATGCAACCGTAATTTCTACTCCAACAGTTTCTTTCCTCGCACTTCCCGACTGTGGAATCCTCTTCCAAACGATTGCATCCCCGACGGCTACAATCTCCAGGAGTTTAAATGTAAGGTCAATAGACACCTCCTAACACACTAACCTGCTCCCATTCTATCAAACACTCTTCCCATCTGCCCAACCCTCATCCTCGCTATCCTTACTCATCTGTCACCTTCCTCCTGACATTCCCTATGTCTAACCACTCCTTCTCTTTACCTTCCCCTATGTAGCCCCATGCGCAATAATGGCAGTGGAATGCCTTGCTTGGGGTGAGATGATTATATATATATATATATATATATATATATATATATATATATATATATATATATAAGTGTCTGTATAAGTGTGTCTGTGTAAGTGTGTCTGTGTTAATGATTGTGTGTGAGTGTGTCCGTCTGTATATATGAGCGTTTGTCGTTTCATATATATGTGTGTGTTCCTATATATATACATAAATATTTAAGAAACGGCAAACACGCTTGTATAAAAACACATATACATAATACATTCCCTTAATATTTGCCTCATCATGTGTATGTGTGTGCATATATATATATATATATATATATATGCGAGTCTGCTTGCGAGGCACATCTATGCGCATTCGGGCGAATCTTTATAATGTACTTACACATTAATTTCAGTTCTCATCATTACATTTTAATATGAAATTTCAATTACGTGCTAAACTGCAAAACACTGTTGTCTTCGAGAAAGAAACTAAATATTATGACTTACATTTATAAATGTAAACATCTAAAAATGACTAAATTTAAAAAAATAATAATTCTGAATGATCATAGCATGACTCAGCTCAACACAATTTGAACCAACTTAACTACACTTCACCAATTAATATTTGCTCTATTCGTTTATGAATGAGCCAGAAGCTTTCGCCATTCTATATATATATATATTTATATATATATATATATAGAATTCGTGTTTAGTGTGATAAACTGGAGCTTTGTTTGACGCTAGAAAGTGGATAGTGGGAGTTTTACTAGCTTAAACTTACAAATCTGCATCTTAATTTGCTTCATTCAATTGTCTGTACACACACACACACACACACACACACACACACACACACACACACATATATATATATATATATATATATATATATATATATATATATATATAATTATATGATTCTATAACAATTTTAGATTGCGACATGAAAATTTCTATGTTTCGAGATATGTTCTCATCAACAGGCAATGTTGGTGTGGTTGTGCAGATGATTTACATTTAAATAACTAATTCATTTGGTTTGGTGTGAATGTATGTGGTTGTTTTTTGTGTGGCTAATCAGAATGGAGATTCACTTTGGGGTTTGACCCCGAAGAATTTCTCGTGCTAACCAACTTTCTTTTTTTTTCCTTGACCCTATACTTCTCTTGTCTGTTTTCCTTCCTTAATATTTTACCTCCCATTAATCTGATCTGATCATTTTCCCTTCAGTTTTATTATATTTGATATGATATTCATTTTGTAGTAGTACCAATCACTATTCTTTCCTTTCTTATCCTCTTTAGACAGTTTTTTCCAAAATCCTAAACTGCGATTTTTTTGTTCCAACTATCAATTTGTTGTAAAGTCTATTATCCTAATCGAAAGGGGGGATTTATTTTTTAAAAAAACTTATTCTATTTTTGGGTTTATTTTTACCTGGTTCGTCAGTGATTATTTTTCTTACGTACTTGTTATTTATATGCATTCTATTTAATTTAGGTTTTATCCATTTTCTAATGTGAATAATTTACAATGTCTATATATGACATTAATTTCGTTGCGTTTATTCAATAAATTTTTATTTTTTAGTGATCTGATAATAAATAGTTTTTCATATAAGCATAATGAACATGGTTCATTTAAGGACTTACATGTTTTAGCTTCTTTTAGAATTTTCCACTTTATTGTGGGTGTTTGTTTTTTTATTTCCTTTAGGTACCAATGCTATCTCGATAGGGATGTTCTATTTCTGTATTTGCTATTATTAAATGAAGAGGTGTGCTGGTAAATTCGGTGCTTTAGAGTGTTTTTAGAACTCCCTATATAGACTTTTATATTGTTTGGGTTTTCCTTTGTCGATATTTTGCATTGATAGATTATCGATTTCGTCAAACATCTGTTTTCTAGCGGACAGTCTATGTGGTTTTTACAATTACATTATTTTGTGCTGTCTGGTTGTTTTTACTGATTTAGTTGAATTTGTTGAACTTTTTGAAATATATATATATATATATATATATATATATATATGTGTGTGTGTGTGTGTGTGTGTGTGTGTGTGGTGGAGGGTGGAGGTGGCGGTGGTGGATTTGCGTGAATGTGTGTGTGTAATTTGAAGCTTTTCATTCGTTTGTGGCTGACAGCTAGTTTTTGGGTGTCTGTAAAAACTCGAATTCTTTTAATAGAAACCCAAATAATGGTATGTACGTTGCCAAGAAAATCATTTACCACCTGTACGATCATCAACAATCCGAAGTAAGAAATAGTATTCTTTCGGTCTTGGATATAATAAAAATATTTCAAAGTAGCTTTAATTTCAGTGAAGCACATTTGAAAGCAAATAAACCATCACTGCATGTAAAAAAAAAAAAAAATTAATTCATATATTTGAAAGAATCGTTACTTGTAAGTAACATACAATGTTTCCCAGGATTGCAGTATGTTACGTATAATATGTGCTAGGATAGAAAAAGGCATTTCTCTCCATTCATCTGCGAACATATTCGTCATCAGTGACTTTAACGCTTACCACGAGACGAGGATTACATATTCTACTTGTACAATTGTTGCCGATATTCAGACATTAAAATTTTTCATCCTTTACTCAAATCGTGGAATAGTCCTACTTGTTTCATTAGCAAAAACCGAGAAACAGGCTCTTCTTGGTAACTCAGTTTACTATGTTGTAGCTATTGATATTTCCTTGAAGTCATCTATTGAGCAGGAAATTGCTATCCATAAAAAGTTTTTCATTTACCAGGATGCTAATTTCGATTATTCCATAATTTCCTTGCTGACTACAGTTTTTTGATGACGACACGTGACACCTTTAACCTCCAAATTAAAAATTTGCTTCAATCAGATATCTTCTTGGGTCAAAAATCCGGATGAACAACTTCATGCCTTCTCGTAAATATCAGGTGAAACCTCAAATATCTTCAAGTTTCAAACCAGCATAATCGTTCATTATATCACACTGGAACAACTAGGTTTGACTATAGCAAAGTGACAGCTCTTGTCCAAAATAGCATTAATTAGCTGCTGATCGCAATAAATGTAAGCGAGTCCTGGAATGTATTAAGCCCCTGTTTGTCCAGATCATGAGTCATAGAAATAGAAAGACTATATTGAATCTATTCTTAAGTCAGTGGCTAAATAGTCGATTTATTGTGTCAGGCCAGACGATTTTTCTCTCCAGAATCTATCTTACATATCTGTAACTTTACAATTATTCAATGTTTAGAATATTACTACCACAGATGATCTGATATTGATGCTAAAAGAAAATATTAATATTATTGGTCTTGATCTGGCAGCTTGACTTCAATATATTTCCGATAGCTGTCAGTTTACATTCCTATGTATTTCTGTTAATAATTCCATGGGTTATGTTCAGATAAGTATTTCACTATAAATTGATGAGCGTTACTACAGTGGCAACAAGTTCTTCTCAATTTAGAGTTGAGCTAGGTAGATGTATCCGTAAGTTCTATGCTAACAACCATCTTTCTCGCATTTCTCACCTGTGGAAATTCTTTTTGGTTACTTGCTTTAAAGCCAACTTTAATCCGCAAAAGAATCAATGCAGTATAATTTGTTATCTCATGTTCTCTAGATTACTATTTTCTTTTTCCTATGTTCATCATTAATTGTTTCCGTTCCTAATTCTCCCACACAATGTAATCTCTTGACTTTTTGTGGCTTTATTTCATCACGTAACACACACACACACACACACACACACACACATATATATATATATATATATATATATTATTAAATTATACATATATATATATTAAATTGAATCCATATTAATTTATATATATATATATATATATATATATATATATATTAAATTATACATATATATATATATATATTAAATTAAATACATATTAATTTATATATATATATATATATATATATATATATATATATATATATATATATATATAGTCAGGGTCAAATAACAGCAGAAAAAGCAGATGCCTAAAGTTTGAAACTATACTTGCGTAATCGCCTGATCTCCCAAATTATATATATATATATATATTTTTCTCCAGTTTCTGAAAGGTTTTTTCTGTTGCTGAGGTGATGTGTCGTCCCCCGTGGGGATCTTCATATCGAAATGGCTATTCAACATCTTTGAATTAATCCTTTTTTAATATAAATATATATATATATATATATATATATATATATATATATATATATATTGTCAAATTATACGATAACATGTGTAATGCTTAGGTATATAATGTCATGTGCATGTAAAACTCCAATCATACTTATTGACAAGAAAATAAAAAATAATTCTTGATAATAGCTAAAAGTATAGCCGAAACGCTAGAAAGTACAAAAAACATTTGAAAAATTCTAATAAAATTTGTTCTGAAAAGGAAAGAATCATAAGGACCCATAATATAGTATTTGAAAAAAATTGTCTGTCATTTTAAATGAAACCCATATGGAAGCCAATGGATGTGTATGATGATCACTAACAGAGAAACAGACTAATATATATATATATATATATATATATATATATATATAATTAGTATTAATTCAAGGATGTTGAATGACCATTTCGATATAAAATCCCCACAGGGTTAACACATCACCTCAGCAACAAAAAAATTCTTTCTGAAACTGGAGAAAAAAATCTATTTTTTTTAAAAATAGATTTGCCAAAAAATTAAAAGCAAATAAAAAGAAAAAGAAAAAGAAAAAAAGAAAAAGATAAAATAAAATAAACAAGAAAAGTAAATTTGGCATCGTCTGGGTTCGCAAAAAAGGAAAGAGAATTGTAACGTAAAAGGAACAGATGGCATGTTGAATTGATTGTTTCAGCCCAGGTAGCAGATCTAATAGGTATTTATATTTTAAATATTTTAAGTAGATTTTTAGACCCTAAACTAATAGGCCTATATCGGGATGATGGACTGATATGTATTCCCCATTCCAATGGGCTTTACACTAATAGAATACATAAGAAAGTTATCAGAGCCCTAAATTTTCTAGGTTGAGGTTACTTCCAATCTCAAAATTGTAAACTATCTAGATTTCACCCTTAACTTAAATGATGGTTCCTACCAACCCTTTCTCAAAGAAAATAGTTATCCCACCTATATAAATAGTTTATCCAACCACCCCCAAAATATTATAAGACAAATACCCAAGATAGTAAATAATAGTGTTAAACAATCATCATCTAATATAAAAAATTTTCAACGCAAGTAAAGAATTTACGATAACGCCCTTCAGAAAAGCGGTTTTATTAACAAGTTAACGTATAATAAGCCTGCTATAAACCCAGAATCATCTACAACTAAAAACACCGGAAAATATAGAAAAAGATAATTTGGTTTAACCCTCCTTATTGTAAACTAACTAATATCAATATCGGTAAGTATTTTCTCAGATTAATCGATAAACATTTTAATAATAATAATCCCTTGAATAAAATTTTTAATAAATTCACCATAAAAATCAGTTATTCTTGCACCTCAAATATAGATGATATTATTAATTCCCATAATAGGCATATTTTAATGAAATTAAATAATACCGACATCAAATCTGGAATTGTTGATAAATGCAATTATAATTCTGTGGATACCTGCCCGGTGCAGGGTAAATTTAAAAACACTCAAGTAATTTATGAAGCCCGTATTTCTCTATCTAACAACAAAGACAATTACCGGACTTATATTGGTATGTCCGCGGGCCCTTTCAAACAGAGACTTTACAACCACAGGTACTCGTTTTTGAACCCTAACCAAAGATTCCAGACGGCACTATCACGTAGATTCTGGAAAATGAAGGAGGAAGGGCAGGACCCTATAATCAGCTGGAAACTAATAGGCTCAGCCTGTACCCCTAAAAATTTTCGTAATAGGTGCCGTCTATGTCTATTGAAGAAGATTCTTATTTTGAAGTATCCTCATCAGGACTTACTTTTGAATCTTAAAAGGAATTCATTAATGAGTGCCGTCATAGGGCGGATTTAAAATTTTAATTTTTAATTTTTAAATTTTAATTTTTAATTTTTAAATTTTAATTTTTAATTTTTAATTTTTTAATTTTTAATTTTTAATTTTTTAATTTTTAACTTTTCTTTTTATAATTTTTATGTATAGGTGTATCTTTGTGTGTGTATGTGTATATTTGTATATATGAGTGTATATATGTATATATGTATGTGTGTATATATGTATTTATGTGTGTAAAAAAAATGTTTAGCTATTTGAATGCTCTACTTACATTTCCCTTCATAATATTTATTAATATTTTTATATATTTTTATATGTATGTGTGTATGTGTGCATATGTATAATGTATATATATATGTGTGTGTGGGTGTGTGTATGTGTGTATATGTATACATATGTGTGTGTGTACATATATATTGTGTGTGTGGATTTTTTGTATATGTGTGTACATATATGTGTGTGTATGCGCATGTATGTGTATATACGTATATAAGTGTGTGCATGTAATTGAATGTATGTGTGTGTGTATGTATGTATATATGTATTCATAATTGAAGAATTGTGTGTGTGTGTGTGTATGTGTGTACACATATATGTATGTATAATTGTAAATGAATTTTTTTTATATATATATAACTAGCGGTATCTTTATTTAGTTTAAATTAAATGACCTAATTTTAAAAAACAAATTATTTTAAATTCTATATCTTTTTATTACCTTTAAAAATAATTATACCTTTAAAAAAAGGCCTTTTTCTAATACTTCAACATTTTTGGGAAGTTAGGTTTTTGAATATGTCCAGCGTCTGTAATATATAATTTTTTTTCTTTCTTTTCTTTCTTCCCTATTTAAAAAGAAAAATAGATTGATTTTTTTCTCCAGTTTCAGAAAGGATTTTTTTGTTGCTGAGGTGAAGTGTTATCCCCTGTGGGGATTTCATATCGATATGGTCATTCAACATCCTTGAATTAATCCTTTTTTATATATATTTGCTCTGTAATATTTTATTACATGGAGCTTTCTTCCTGTATAATTTTTTAATATTAAAATAAAAATTTAATATTAATTAGGATCGGGTTTTTGGAATTTCCCCTTCCTGCTTTCTCCGCTTGGATTAAAGTGTCTGAATAAAATATATACGAAAGCAGAACAGGCCACAGCAGTGGCGGAGAATGGACACGAAATGGACGGGTACATTTCTGAGAAGAGAGGTGCGTGAGAGGAAAGTGTAATGTGAGAAAGATTATGAAAGCCAAGAAGATAAGCTATGATAGTTGATGTTGCATTTAAACTCTTAAGGATTGTAGCTATCAGGGAAGCAATTTTACGGAAGGGATTTCTACAGGTGGGATGTGAGAGAAAAGAAGCTCTTATCATTTGACTTTTTTCACAGTGAAATGTTGGGACATTTTGCTAGTCTAGTACCTTAAGTAAATTCAAAAATCCATTAATTTATTTCTAGAACAAACAGAGGGAAGCCATATCTCGTCGGTAAGAGAGATACTGGAGTCGATCCGTGAGGTTAGGATCGACTGGAATGTAGATTCTTCCCAAGACGAAGAACAGGGATTTCTGACCAGATATGGCAGCAGAATTCAATGCACTAGTGGATGGCAGATATCTCTATGTACTTTGTGGATTCAGAAGAGAAAAGCTTCCTGCCTCAACAAAGGGACTCATCATTCTTAGCAGTAGATTTAGCTATTAATTCAATCTTGGCGTCCCACTTCAGATCATCTGAAAAATTAAGGCCGAAGAGACGCAGTGTGTATATTTCAGAGAGACTAGCATGATTCATACCGATGACGGGTAAGAAAGATTGTCTATGGTGTTTAAAGGATAGCAACCTCGTTTTGAAATCATTAAAATTTTAAGCCATTTCTTAACCCAGTCACCTGCTGACTGGGTTCTTTTTCGAGACCAGAAGCAAGTTTTGTTTTGTCAGCCTCGGCAGATTTCTTAGCAAGGCGATTGGGATTGGGATTGGATTACATTAGGGAGATCGTTGATGAAAATCAGATGGAGCGTAGCACCTAGAAAGACACCCGCGTTCGTATGATAGGATCTAGAAGCATGTCCGTTTAATAGGACCTTTATTACGCGATTCGATAGGAAAGATTTGATTGTAGACTTCAGATACACTATAACCCTGGAGCTTGCGTAGAATGCCAGCGTGTCACACTCTGTAAAATATTTAAAGATATCCAGGGTAAGACCTCGAACTTCGTCGTTATTATCAAGATCCTTGTATATGAAGTTACAAATTGGAATGATCTGTTTACCTTAAAAATAATTTAAAATATTATCTTTTACTTTGTTGTGAACACTGATAACAGACCCTCAGATGCAACCAAACAAGTAGGCAATTTACGTTTTTTTTAAAATTTATTTGAAAACGTTAAAATTAAAAAGTTTATTTTTTCTTTTTGTCGGAGAATAGGCAGTGGGCTATGTGATATTGAACCACATAAGAGTTGACGAAGGTCTCGAATACTTTGACAAAAATCGGCAGGAGGATGATAGGGTGATATTTGAATGAATTTCAAGTTCATAAAA